>CAOGCB010309436.1:0-17613 GCA_948266635.1 Cnidoscolus chayamansa
ACAAGTGAAATTGATAAAGAAATGGATTTTTGCAGAAATATGTGGATTTTAAATGTTAAGTATTATGTGTTTTGTTTGTGAAAGAGTAATGTGTTTGAGAATGATGAAATGTGATTGTATTGATTAAGTATTGAATCTTATATGGTTGATATATTATTTTAGAAATATGATTATGAAAATAAAATTGAGTTGATGAGATATGATATGATATGCTTATGCCTATGATTATGGAAACAAGTGATAGGTTGTGCATGTAATGGCATGAGATTCATACAGCATAACATGCATGACATGATGGATGGATCACAGGAAGACCCGTAGAGATGGAGTGGTGACCCATGATATAAAAAAAAGGAAGACCCGTAGAGATGTAGTGGTGACTCATGATAAAAAAAATAATGTGTGTGAATGATATTGAGAATTTATTTTGATGCACCATCAAATGATGTAATATGATTATTGGAGGAAAGAAGAATGGTGGATGCATAGCATGTACTGCATTCATATGATGAGTTAAGACATTATATATTAATACATAAATTATTCATATTAGTGTTTGATGATGGTAAACCAAAGTGTTTACATTATTGATATTTGATGATTCATGTTAAGGATCATTGCTTGTTGATGTATTTGTTTATTAATTATACAATGGATGCTATGTGAGTGTGTGTATAACTTATTGGGTTTATACTTAGCGTTTATCCTTGATATAAATGCATGTGAAAGTAGCAAGAGAAAGCAAGGTGACCGGTGAACTTGCTTGTAAAGAATTACAGAGGTACTTAGTTGTAATTAGAAATGTATCCCAAGACTTTTGTATTTTTATATAGTTGTAAATTATAACTATCACTATAGAAAAGATGCAGTATTGAATAAATCTTGTAATTATGCTGCGTGGAATTTTTAACTCTGATGTAATATTTGTAAAATGTTTTATTGTGATCTTTTGGTTTTTAGTTTCAAATGAATGATGATATTTTCAAATGTTTTTGTTTTGAATGGAAGATGATGTTTTAAATAATTTGTTTTAAAAAAAATGAAATGAGAAAATAAAAATTTGTACAAGATTTTACAGGGCAATGATCCAATTCTATCCCTTACAGGGTGATTGGTAATTTTTTGTAGAGAAAGTGGAAAATCACTAGTCATTCTGTGGGAGACATGCCATGGGTAGATGTGACATAACGACTATAAATCTATTTAGTAGCTAACTTTCCAGCAATATTCAAATATTTTTCATAAAATTTTAATATAAATATTACCAACTGAATAAAAAAAATAGTCAGTAATTAGTGATCACTTTATTATTCGGTCGCAAAAATTGTGGTAATATTAAAATATAATATAAATATTATCAATTGCAAAATAAGTAATCGGTAATTAACGATTATATATTTATTTGGTTGCTATATTTGCAGCAATATTAAAAGATTTCTTGTAAAATTTTAATGTAAATATTAGCGATCGAATGAAGGTCTAGTAAGTAATTAGCGACCGAATGAAGGTGTAGTAAGTAATTAGCGACCGAATGAAGGTATAGTCAGTAATTAGCGACTGAATGAAGGTGTAGTCAGTAATTAGTAACTATATTTTCTTTCATTGCTAACTTTAAGGGAATATTAAAATATAATTCAAATATTAGCGATCCAATAATAATATAATTGCTAATTACCAATTAAACCTTTATTCAGTTGCTAATATTTGCATTAAATGTTAATATTGTTGTAAATATTACTGACTCAATAATTATGTAGTTGGTAATTAACGATTACATTTTGATTTGATTGTTAAAGTTGCAGGAATATTAAATAATAATTCAAATATTAGTTATTGAATAATAAGTAGTCGGTAATTAGCAACAATATTATCATTTGATCGTTAATATTTAAATTAAAATTTAATATTTTTACAATTTTAGCGACCGAATCAAGATGTAGTATGTAATTAGCAACTATATTTTGATTCAGTCGATAATATTTGAATTATATTTTAATATTATTGAAAATTTTGCAACCTAATGACAATATTATTACTAATTACCAATTATATATTATTTAGTCGCTAATATTTTATTAAATTTAAATATTTTTGCAACTTTAGCGACCGAATTAAAATGTAGTCGCTAATTACCAACTATATAATTATTCGATCGATAGTATTTGAGCTATATTTTAATATTACTGTAAATATAGTGACCAAATGAGAATATAGTCGTTAATTAGCGACTATATCACTATTCGGTCATTAATTACTGATTATATTTTACTTGGTTGATAAATAATATGTAATTATCAATTACATTTGATTGGTTGATAAGTTTTGTAGCTATTATTTTATTTTTTTTAATCATTATATATTCAATTATTCTATCTTATAAACTATTCAAGTAATAGGAACTGGAATTGAACACCTACTTGGTTTAACTAATTTCGGTTCGGTTTCTTGGTTTTGATTGATTTGATTTCCCATTCTATTTCCTCCATTCAAACGCACCGTTTTGCGTGTCTAAATTTCAGCCAGTGGAGTCCCATTTCCCAAAAACCTCACTAAACCCTGAGGGGTGAGAGAGGAGGTGAGAGAGGAGAGAGAGCGAGAGCGAGAGCGAGATGTTCCGGAGCAGAGTGATATCCTCTGTTTTGAAGAGGAACAAAGGAGCTATTAACACTGTAATATCCAATTTCAGAGGGAGAACGTCCCATTTTAAGAATTTGAAGGAACAACCATCAACATCCTTCTTCAATGGCTTTAAATCCACACCTGCGGTAAGGTTCTTTCTCGTTTCCTCTCTCTCGCTCTCTCTCTCTCTCCCTCTCTATACATATATATATATGTGTCATGAGCTTTAACTTTGGATTTTGAAGAAGAAATGGGAAATATATCATTATTTTTTGATCTTATTTCTTTTTTCTGTTTCTGGGTATCGTTTATTGAGATGAATGCTTCATTTTCTGAAGCTTAGATTGTGAAATTGAGATTGGACTAGCTGTACAGGTATATGAATCAAGTCATTTCTGCCTTCTTCAAATAAATAATTTGGAGATTTTGATGATCTGGAGTCTTTTTGGGTAGTATCAAGTTTTTCCCCCTTCTGTTTTTGCACTTCGGATTACATGCTGCATTCTTTCGTTTTTATCTCATCTTTTTTTTTTCTATTAAAAAAATATAACAAACATTATATGCTAATAAACCAATCTTAATTATGTTGTGATCATTTCTCAATATAAATTGAGGGTTATGCAGTAATGTTTGATTTGTTAGTAATTTCTGGCTGTTTCACGTTTAATTATCTTAATTATAGACATCTAATGAACTTATCTTCGATAGCCCCTTGAAAATTTAAGTGTTACTATTTTATTATTGTTATACATGGTTTTCTTAAGGTATGGGAGGAGGAAAGAGACTTTCCGAGATAGGAAAATGAAAAAGGAAAAAAAGAACAGTTTTCAGATTCTTCCTTCCATTTTATGCGAGAAACCTCATTGACAAGATGAGCAATGTGTTCCAATTTAATTTGTTACAGGATGTCTAACATTTTACATCTCAGTACTTTACTATATTTGCCTAATATGATTTTTATATCGTTAGGCTCATCACATCTCATCTATGAGGAACCTTTCGACTGCAGCATCTATTGACATGAAAGGTAAGGAGGGACTGAAGCTTCTTGTCACAGGAGGACGCCATGCTCAGAAAATGGTTGGCATATGGCTTTTTGGTTCTACTGCATGGGTTTTTAGCATGGTGGTTCTTGGAGGTGTCACTCGGCTAACTCGATCGGGTCTTTCAATGACTGATTGGAAATTTACTGGTAGGCTCCCTCCTCTTTCAGGCGAGGAATGGTTGCAAGAGTTTGAAAAATACAAGCAGTCACCTGAGTATAAGCGGTAAGTGCAAGTACTTCCAGCTTTACAACATTTACACTACCAGCAACAGTATTTGAAAGGTGTGCATGTGCTTGCTTATTGCCATGTAATAACCGGTGGAAAAAGTTCTGTGTTTTGAGAAGCTGTACCTATAATTTGTAGAGACACCTTAATACAATATTTTCCTTTATTACAAGGACATTTTCCACTGATTGCTAATATGTAGGAAGGGTACAGTTTTTCTGATGGTGGCTGTCAAACATAGCTCCTCGTACTTGGAATGTTTCACGATCATTTGCAATTTCTTTCTTACAGTATTTTATATATCAGTTGCATTGACAAGGTTGATGAAAATATTTCAAATGGTTGAAGTTTCATTGAATCATCTATATTTCTTTATGACCCTTTGCAGTGTAAACAAAGGGATGAGTATTGAAGATTTCAAATTTATATATTGGATGGAATATGCACATCGTATGTGGGGAAGGGGCCTGGGTATCATGTTTGCACTGCCATTTTCTTACTTTCTGCGTAAGGGATATATAACCTTGCGACTTGGACTAAGGCTCTCCACTCTTTTTGCCCTTGGTGCCGGTCAGGGTCTAATTGGCTGGTGGATGGTGAAAAGTGGCCTAGAGGTAAAAGCACTTCTCTCTCTCTATCTCTCATGCTTACCAAGTTTGGGACTTATAAATAATTTCTTTCCATAAGATTGGTTAACTTCTTTCTTTCTCTGGTTTTAATTTGCTTGGATTTATGCGAGATGGTACTCATAAATTGCTTCTTTCTATAGGAGCCAGCATCTGAATATGCTCAGCCAAGAGTGAGCCCTTACCGTCTTGCGGCACATCTTACTTCAGCATTTATTATTTACAGCGGGCTCCTCTGGACTGCTCTTTCTGTTGTAATGCCTGAACCACCTGCTGAATCGCGAGCCTGGGTTTGTGGGGCAGCAAAAGTGAAGAGACTTGCTCTTCCTGTAAGCCTCATTGTAGGCATTACTGCTGTCTCAGGGGCCTTTGTTGCTGGAAATGATGCTGTATGTAGCTGTCTTGTTCATTATCAGGCTTCTCCTTTCATAAGAAGATGCTGTGTATTCTCTAGTATATTAGTGGAAACAAATTTTTTTTAATTATTATTATGATTGTGTGCTATGCTACAGGGGCGTGCATATAACACTTTCCCCAAGATGGGTGATACATGGATTCCTGAAGATATATTTGAAATGAAGCCACTAATTCGAAACTTCTTTGAGAATACATCAACAGTGCAGGTAATTCCTCTATTATTAACTATCCTTTGGTAATCTTGCAAATATCCTTTTGTCACAAGTGCTATTTGTCACATTAGGATTGCTCCAGCAAAAAGGGACAATAACTAGAAAATTATTTCTTAAGATTAGACGTCATTCAGAAGAAGACTTTAGAAATTTTACTCTTGTTCTAAAGCTTCTTTGTATTTATCTTCATTCCAAGAAATCAAGTCATCAAGTCATTAATCATCAAGAAAAGTTTCCACTAGGAATCTGGAACTATAGCCAAGGCATCAAGTCATTCTGTTTAGGATGTTATTATTTTAGTCAATACTGCAAGTAGTTGTGAAGAAAATAATCAAACATGGCTGTTAATGACACTGCATTGCGTTTAAACAGTCAATAAATCCTTGAATTATATAGAGACTGGAGGAAATCATCACTTTATTTGTTTTTATCATGAATTAAATTTTAAATAGTTTTATACCTAATCACAGTTATGTAAACATGCTAATAATAAATGACTAATTAACTTTGATTCGTTCCGATTATTGTAGCTTGACCACCGTATCCTTGCAACTACAACCTTGATGTCAATTGGAGCATTGTGGTGGTTCACAAGGAAGCTTGACATACATCCAGCAGTGCGATCACTAATCGGAAGCACGGTTGGCATGGCTGCTCTACAGGTGATTCTTGTTAATATAGACATTTTTTTTATCCATATATGAATTCCATGGTCCCCCACAAAAAAAAATATGTTCTATACATCGTTTATTTGATTTATCCAGTATTCCCCAGTGAAATGTCTTATGATCATTGTTCCAGGTCACCTTAGGTGTATCAACACTTCTATCATATGTGCCTGTATCACTTGGAACTGCACATCAAGCTGGAGCCTTAACACTTATGACACTTGTGATTTTGCTCAACCACACAGTGCGCAAGCCATCTGTATCTCTCCTAAAATCACTTCCTCAAGTCGTGAAAACAGTTTGATTATCCAAGAAATTTGCAGACTTGGGACAGTTTTATCAAATACAAAAATTCACTGGATTTAAATTGTTATCATTATTTAACTATTAAAATTCAACTTCAGGTCAATTATTCTTGACAAAAGCGGGAAAAATGAAACAAAAATATGATTATTTGTAGTAATTGAGTGGAATTTTCCTTAATCTTAATTTGTTCACACTTCATATGCTTTTATAACTCCTATTTTCAAATTGGAAACTTGAATTTTAGCCCATCGCATTTTCTGAGGAGGTCTGCCTCCATTTTGATTTAGAGGATAAATCAAAATGGAATTTGGATTAGTTGCTGTGGATTTTAATGATAGTTGAGTGATATTAATCCATTTGTTGACTATGTTTGATGGGTGTGTTTTATTTGAATTATATCAGTGAAGTTCCAATTTCTTTCTTTCTTACGGTGTCCCTGCTTTCCCGTGTAATTCAGATAAGTATGAGATGTCATGAATAGATAAATCTACTTTCTTTGTAAGATAGCCTTGGATATCTATTTCTAATGCTGTGGATCTTTGATAAATCTTGATCTGCTGGCTGTGGATGACATATTCATGCGTGTTAACCAAAATTTTTTTTCTTTACTTAATATAATTTCTTTGTAGATAAAGCTAAAGGGGTGAAGCTTTTATGATTAAATACGCTGTTAGTACCCTTGAAATCATGTTTTGTGTTTGTTACAGAAGTCAAGATTGTTATCAAAGAAAATATGCCATTAAAAGAAATGATTCTTGTATTGATCCTCATCGTTCATTAAAATCTTTATTTCCAAGTTGCATTCAACTTGTTCATTAAAAACACCACATTTTGCATGCGTTGGACTCGTGATATTGCCTATGTTCAGGTGTTATTCATGGACTCTGTCAATCACAAACATGTTCGATAGAAACCATATATTTATGCTTCAAGAGCCTTAGTAAATTCAGACTTAATTGGAACGAAGAAGAACAAAGCCCAAATTGAAAAGTAACATTAGGACTAGCACGAGATTAAGGACTAAAATGGTCAATTTGACGACTCAAATAAAGCTTCTAAATCTGGTGGGGATTTTATTAGTGGCTTGTAAAGAGGTTTTAGGGAATTAATTTAATTTTGGTTTGAAAAGTTAGATACAACCATTATTATTTCTTTTTAATTTTTAAACATAAATTAAGGATTTACTCCACAAGTCTTTTCTTTGCGATCTATTTGAGGTTCGGCTCGATAAAACTTGGTTTGGTTAGATTCGTTTTTTAAATGAGCTAAGATCGAACTCAGTTTTTAAGTTTGTTTAGTAAACAAGTCAAAGTTGAGTTTTCAGATATTCGACTCGTTAAGGCTCGAAAGCTCATTTATTTATAAGTTCATGAGCTAGCTCGTGAATATACTCGTTTAATTAAAATTATTTAGTGTTAAAATTATTATTTTTAAATTAAAATCATTACGATTACAAAGTAGATGAATTTTGAGAAAAATTTATTGTTTTTAAATAAAAAATTTTAATATTATAAAGAAAAAAGAATTAAAACTATTCGAGGTTTGATTCGATAAAAGTTTGATTCGTTTATTAAACGAATCAAACTTGAACTTATTGATGTTCAGTTCGAGCTCGGAATGAGTTAAGCTAGAGCTTAAAAAAATTTTAACGAATCAAATTTGAACTCTTTGAAGTTCAGCTCAGTTCGATTTATTTATACCCCTAGTTCTAACCTAATTTAAAGATTTTTCTAAATTAATTTTTTATCCTTAAGACAATAAAAATATTCATTTTTATTTGTTGTTACTTTAGTTAAAGTTACCTATACTTCTAATAGGATTATGGCTCCAAACACATTTCTTAATTATAAAATGCGCTGAGCTTATAGGTATATAAAATTATATATAAAAACATACACTTATAAACATGTATAGTACTAAATTTCTAACTAATAAATAAGACATAATTACTTTATGCCCAAATAATTGTATTTACATCATTTATGCACATTTATGCAACATAACAAAAAAATATCATAGTTGGACTCAACATATTATTTCATATGTTTAATGAACATACATTTACCATTTCATGGCGTGTGGTCATTTCATGTGCTATTCATAATCATTGTACAAGTGCAAGTATGATAACACATAACTAGATTTAACTTTTAAACTTTAAGCCTTTAAGTACTTTAAGTAAGATCGAATGTCAGATACGAGATCTCAGTTAAGTGGTAAGATAATCACAAGCCAATACTGATAGAGTATCTCATTGTATTCTGAAAATCATATCATTGTTATGCCGAAATATATAAATATCATTGTTATACCGAAATATATAAATATTATTGTTATGCCGAAGTATACAGATAATTGTTATACTGAAGCATAAATAACTGTTATGCCAAAGCATAAATAATTATTGTGCCAAAGCATATATAACTATTGTGCCAAAGCATAGATAACTATTATGTTGAAGGATATAAGTAATTGTGTCCCGTATACTGACTTCAATGCCTATCGAAGATCATTAAGGTCAATTTTGCCATTTATTGAACTTTCATGCTTTTAGGTCATACTAGATGCAAGCAAATAATAAAATGCATATTTATATCATGTAAGACCAATTCATGCATTTGTGTATGCAATGTGCACCATTCAACGCAATTTAAGGTCATTCTAAAGTCAAATGCAAAATTTTATAGCATTTGCACTATTTGTGCACAAAATTGCAAACACAGTTTTTTTTCGACGATTATCGTTTTAGTCGTAGCCAATATATACTATCAATAGGTCATTTATGTAACATTTTAGGTCAAATATCATCAAAGATTACTAATCATATGTCCATGTTTCAAAATAGACAACAACATATCACAAATTACAAAAATATTGCAAGTTACACAAACTTTCACTAGTTTGCGCAAACTCGATATTTTTGCCATTTACGCCATCAATATGCATTATTTAGGCACACCAAGCATTCATATATAGATTTAAAAACTTTTCCAACTTAGGGAAGCAACACAAAATATTTCATGATAACAAATTCAACTACATTAAATTATTTACACAACATCAAAATTTAGCACAAACCTAAATACACTATTTTTACACATATACTTCGCAATTGCACTAACCTAGGTTCACTTCCATTTTTATCCAGCCATAGTTACCCTAACTTGATACTCCTTCTTTACACATTAATATACTTCAAATATCATATTTTTAATGCTAGCCATGATCAAAATAAATTACCAAACACAAACAGCCATGTACACACCCACACATATATACACACTTAGGCAACACTTAAGTTTAGTACCATAACTTGAAATTTGTTCATTCCAACAACTCCTTTCAATTATACAAAATGTTTAGGACATATTTAGATCTTTTTTACATCAATAAACAACTTAAAAAGCATCTCCCAAGTTGTCATAAATTCTGTCATAATGCAAAATTTACTAAACTAGTATTTTTATTCACAATTTCAGCATATACACATTTCTAATCAACAATAACCATCATTTCCATCATCAAACATCACGTTCTAAAAACTTGGACATGAATCCTCATGTGTTTTCAAGCTTCAAAATTATTTTCTTTAGTAACAAATCAAAATAACCAATTCAAACACAAAATACAAATTAATTTGCCACCATGAACACCAAACAACACTTAGGTTAGCTTCCATCATATTAATAAACACAAAACCTAAACCAAACCTAATTTTCTTTGGCTCTCCTTGCTATATAATACCCCTTAGTGATGTGGAATACCAAACTAACATGCAATTAGAAATCCCGTCACATAATGAGGTAAAAAACACATGTCAAGATTAATTCAATTATTATTTTACTACACCCTTGAATAATAAATAAATAAGAACATAGATAATCGAACAAGAAACAAGAATAGAATCGCCACGAAGCTACCAACCTCGATAAGATGCCAATTCTTGATGCAACACTAACTTAAACAAAATCCTCACAAGAATTTTATTAAACTAGCAAAATAAATTGTTCATAAATATTATTGATTGAATGAATGGGGCTACACATATGGAGGGCCTTTTATAGCCTTCTAAATCCTAATACTAGTATAATAAGATTTCTTAATCCTAATCCTAATCAAATAGGCCTATGGTAGTTTCAACTATTCATGTCCAAAATGAGTCATACGCCTATCTGCGTGTTGGCTACTCTTTTTTATTCTTTATTCCTTAGCTTCAAGTACATTCACGAACACTTCATTTCGAGGATTATCAAGTGTTGCGTCCTTAGGCTTTTCTTCGTACGTGTCAATTTCGTCGCAAACATCTCGTTACACTAAGTGTTGAAGCGATACTTTAATCTTTTTTCACTCGAGCCCTTGTAGTAGGTCCAAGAGGCAAAATAATATTCTTTTCCACCTTATGTGCGCTAGAACCATATCTACATCATCTCCTTGACCCATGTCCGCATCACTTAGGATGTTAGAAAGGTGTTTTGGTTGCTGAGATACTTGAAAACCTTACCAAAATGGATGGTTTGCAAGCTTGGATAAAGGCTGCCTATGGATGGCTGAGTTGGAGAGATGAAGAAGCAGCTGATTTTCTGCTCATTTATCCTTATTTCCACTCTCTTTCTAATGTTGAAGGACATATATAGGGCTGAGATGATTTTGGGCAACACCTTGGATGTCTAGGATTAGTTTTGCCTTTTAGACTTTTGGTAATTCTACATTGACCTACTTAACTCTTTCTATTTCTACATTGCACCACCACTTAGCTTTTTTGTAAATTGACCAACTAAGCTTTATTTATGGATTATTCAAGTCTTTTTCATGTGTATTTCAAGTTCTTATTAGAAAATTACACTTCAGCCCCCGTGTACGGAAGCATACTTGCCACATAGTTTGTTTTGCCCTTTTTAAGTTTTACCGAGTAAATTTAATTGGCATTTTTGACAACTTTATGTATCTCATTTCAAAATTTTATTTCCACTCATTAAACATGTTTTAAAATGTTATATCTATTTATGAAATAAAAGTTTTAGTGCTAAACACCTTGGTGTTAAGCTAACACATTAGTGCAAGCTAACACCTGCCTTAGTGCTACTAACTCGTGCTTAGCTCTAACCCTAAACATGATTGTAATGGCATTACTAACCTTCTAAGGTTACAAGAGTGTTACTAGGGTGTCTTTGTAGAGTATCACAGTTCTTCCCTCTTAAAGAATTTCATCCTCGAAATTCTCTACATGGACAACTGTGGTTGTTGTCACTTTATAACCTCTTCACTTTTCCAAATGGCTTCTTTCGTTTGATGATTTCTCCATATGACCTTTACCAATGGGATTTCTTTATTCCTCAGCTACTTAACCTATGTGGCTAGAATATGAACCGGTTCTTCCTCATAAGTCAAATCTAGTTGCACATCTATTTATTCAATCAATACTACATGTGAAGGATTTGTATCTCTTGAGCATAGATATATGGGTCTAATGTACCTAGGACTCAACTTACTGTTCTTTTCCAAATCTCAAGATCATCTTCCATGGAGTTTCTTTTAGGATAACTTTATCCCCAATTGCGTATTCAATATATTTTATTTTGAGGTCTGCACATGATTTTTGTCTATCTAAGGCGACTTTCAATTTGTCCCTTATAACTTTTACCTTTTCCTCTGTCTTCCTGATTAGATCTGGCCAATCAACTTACTCTCGCATGCTTCAATCCATGTCAAAGGTGTTCTACATTTTCTCCCATAGAGAGCTTCATATGAAGCCATTTTAATATTGGACTGGTAACTATTATTATATGCAAAATTTTCTAATAGAAGGTATCTTTCCCAATTGCCTTCAAAGTCGATGCCACAACCCCAAAACATATCCTCTAATATCTGGATAACCCTTTATGATTGCCTATCTGTTTATGGGTGAAAAGCTATATTGAATTTCAATTTAGTACCTAATCCCTCATGTAGCTTCTTCTAAAAAAATCTCAAGGTAAATCTAGAATCTCTATCTAAGATAATGGAAGATGGAACACGATGTAACTGAACTATCTCATTTATGTACAATTTGGCTAGTTTATCTAGAGAATTATTAGTTCTGACAGTAAAGAAATTTGCTAATTTAACCAACTTGTCCACAACCACCCATATCGAATCATGTTTCCTTTATGTCAAGGGGTAAGCCGGTGATAAAATCCATGGTAATCTGGTCCCACTTCCATTTTGGTATAAGGATATGATGTAATAAACTGGATGGTACTTGGTGCTCTACTTTCACCTATTAACAAGTCAAAGATTTAGACATGTATTATGTTATGTCTCCTTTTATCATTGGCCACTAGTACTTCTATTTTTGGTCTTAGTACATTTTTGTACTCCCTAGATTTCGGACTGTTACCGGCGTTAGTAGTCTGACCACCTGAAGGTGATCGAAACTCTAACAAGCCTCACATTATCATTATACATTACATTTCATGTCATTTCTTTTTCATTAATTTCATTACATTTCATTCACATTCATGCATACATATTCATACATGTACATTCGTTAAACATTCATATGCATGCATCCATAACTATCATAGGCATGAGGCATTTATATGAGAGATGCAAGTCTCTATTACCATTAGGTTAAATCATGCTTCATTAACTACGATGATCATACAATCCTATGCCTACTCATAAATAGCTATATTACATCATCTTTAAACATTCATCATTACATGACCGTTTCCTAGGGGTGGCAGTAACAACTATGCATATTCTTGTTTGGCACAATCCCGATTTTTTGAGCCATTACAGGATCCCTATGAAAAATAGATAAAAGAAGATGGGAAGGGAGGAGGATATATAAAAAGGGGTAAGCTGTTTGAATAATTTAGGTGAGTAGACAAAAAAATATTCTTTCATTCATAAAAGTATTAAATTTCATGCTCGTGTATGCATCATAGACAAACATTTCACGTAACATTGCACATAAGATGATTATGTCCCCATAGACTTCTCGACCTAGACACACTGAAGCATGCTCCCAAGGTCTTGACCTGGACACGCCAAAGCTTGCTCTCAAGGTCTTCGTTAAGCCCAAATTGTCATAGCAACTTCTAGGCCATCATTCTTTTAAGTATATTGCCAAATGCATCCTTCAGTTATTTGGACTTAACATATACTTATACAAAGAAACTCATTTCAACCATCTTGGTGCTACCTTAACTTTCATTTCATCATCATTTCCATCAATTCATCAGTCTTTTCATTAAGTATATGGTTCATCCATAAATCATTGCATCATCATAGATCAACAATATTATGCAATGCATCATGCTTTGTGAATCTAATACAAGCAACCTAATATCATGATGCATGTAAATGCTGTAAAAGTTTAATTTAATTTCCATGTCATTCATCATAAAATTTTTGCATCCACTCACCCAGACAATTAGCGTCTTGATGAATCTTCGTCCTTTTACTGCTGCCTCTAATTCCCAAGGTATGGTCTTACATTTTGGCATCCACTCACCTAGACAATTAGTGCCTTGATGAATCTTCGTCCTTTTACTGTTGCCTTTAATTCCCAAGGTATGGTCTTACATTTTGATGAACTTAGGATTAGAGGTGAACCATTTAAACCCATTGTATACTATAAGAGATATTCCCATAATTCCTGATAGCATCACCAAAATGACAAGTATGTTTAAGATTATTGTGCATGATTGTATGTGTATTTTTCGTATTTTATGTTTTCTTGTCTTGTTTTTTGTTAGAAAGTTTTCAGGTAGGAATTCAAGCCTTGGATTGGATATGGCTTCAAATGTGTACAAAAATTTTTTTTGGCTAAGTATGGAAAGACAGGAAGAGTCCCGGTCATGACTCTAAGGCACGCGGGCGCGATGCATGCATGAAGTCTGGCAATAACTATGTAGCAAAAGTCGAGAGCGCGACTCGCTCCTCCAGAAGCCAGAAACTGCCTATTTTTCAGAGAGTTGTGTTGCTTCAACAAAACCCTTCGGAAGCATCAGCCAAAAGCCAGTTGCAACCACTATTTTGGCCAGCCAATTATCTCCAAAACTGTTCTCCTATCCTTTCCTATAAATACTAGTCGTAACAAGAAGAAAGGGATGATCAATAAAGAGATTGACAGTGTTGACCACATAATGGAGAAACTGATTTTGATGATCACAAAACTAAATGAAAATGTGCTAACAAATTACTTGAGAATTTCATAATATAAAGACAGTAAGAATAAAAGAGAAAGGCAAAATGCATGATAAAAAGATCAAGGCAAAGCTGAAATGAAGAACAAGGAAATGACATGAAGACAACATAAAGTTATAAGAATCTAGGCACAAACATATAAGAGAAGTGAGTTTTGATTTGCCAAAGAAACTGTCTCATGCATAAAAAGATTTCAAAATAAATTTTTAGAACACATTCTTGAAATCAAGTGAATTCTTCTTTTGAATAAAATTAGTTAATTTTGCAAATACACTTTTCTGAAAAGCTGTTTAAAGTGAAATCAGCCAAACTACTTTCTGAGTCAAAACATTTTTAGCTAAGCTACTTTTAAAATTAGCTAGGCTACTTTTAGAGTCAATATTTTTAGCTAAGCTAATTTTGAGGAAGGCCTTACAAAAGCCTGAGATAGTACAACTGCACAGTCTGTACATCAGTCTAGCAGACTCCAACAGCTAGAAAACTAGCAGTTTTTTTGTCCTCTAGTGCAGGAACCTTAAGGGCAAATTTTCTTCTATAAATACCTGCATTTACTCCAAGTTTTGGCTAATGAATGCACACTATTATTGAGCATACTTACCGAGCTGATTTTTCATTAATCTTTAGCATTCATTCAAGAGCTTCATTGGCATATCTTCTCTCTTCTTAAATAGCATTTTGTTGTATTCGTTAAAAAGAGATTTTGATTTCAAGAATTTTGTACAAACATTTATTGTATTCAAGTGAGAGTGTGGATCACTTGGAAGAGGTAGTTTAGCACCTTGAAGCTAAAAGAAGTTTGATGGATATTCAAACTTGTGAAAGGTTTTTCAGCACCTATGAAGCTAGGAAGAGGTCAGCTAAGTACCTGTAAAGCTTGACAGAATTGTAAAGGGTGTCATCTCTACCTGGAAAAGGGATAGATAGTGGAACTCTCAAGAGAAAACTTGAGAAGAGTCGACGTAGGCAGGTTTTGGTCGAACCACTATAAACATTTGTGTTTGAATTTTCTCAACCTTACTCTCCTTTAATTTACTGTCTATCAAGTTTATTTATATCATTTGGTTGAGTATTGTTGAAATATGAAAAAATATTCTTAAGAGTTAATGATACAGAACTGAATTTAGCAAACCTGAACATTTAGCTAATTCTGTAGTGAACAGTAATGTGAACAATAATTATGCACATAAGCAAAATTTTAGCAAAGTTAATTTTTGAGTGAATAGTAGCGTGAACAGTAAATCTGCATATATGCAAAATTTTAGCTAAGATAATTTCAGAGTGAACAGTAGCATAAATAGTAACATGAACAATAACTTTTACAGGCCAAAAATTAGCTAGCTAGTTTTGTACTTTGCAAACTCAAGATAATCAACTTCTCATACATTGATCTAATTAGATAGCACTCTAGAAGTATTCAACCATAATGTTTCATAAGAGTTTAGAGCAAGAACTTGAAAATTTGATTAAATTGAAAAAGTGACCAATTCACCCCCTCTTGGTCATTTATACTTGGGACAACAGAGTAGAAGGATGGAAACCAAAAGCTAGAAACACCACAAAGAAGAGAGAAAAAGGATATCGTCATTGCCGACACTAATGAGAGCACGACCCCAATAAATTGAGACAGAAGCCAATGAGAGGAACATCCTACCATAAAGACTATGAACCAGAAGAGTGGCAAGCGAGAGGAAGAACAAAGTAATGAGTAGAGGATTGAAGTGAAGTGTGTTAGTTCAAAACATATCAACAACAGCAACACACTCCAATGACAGCTCCAAAAAGCAGAAAATGGAAGAGAGCACAGGGCAAAGATAAGTAACATTACTCACACCGTTGCCATCAAAACAACAACGAGAGTTTGAGGGTGCAATTCATGCCTCCATCAGGAGTCCACCACCCAAGAAGAGACACTAGTGTGCAAAATCATAAACATCAAAACCACAATGTCGAGACAAGTCATCAATAGCTCAAGCGATACCCATAACCTTTGTTGACGAGGACATCAACCATTTGAGTGGGGGAGAATGTCAGGGGTTTGAATTGGTCAACATTGGTCAGAGACTAAATTGTAATTTATCAAGTGTCCGTAATATTTTTCTAATATTTTTAGAATTTAAAATAATTTTTGCAAAGTGTTCCGCACTAATTATAAATTGTCAAATGCTTGTAGTTATTGATTTAGAAGGGGGATGTCGGGTGAGATATTGTGATGTCTCCTCTCCAAATAGACTATTATGTCCTAAGAGCTCTTTAGGGGAGAGTAATTGGCTGGCCACCAATGAGGCTTAGTCCAGCTAGCCATCGGGCTTGGTATGGTAATGATACTTCTACCCCTTGTAGATTTTTTCCTACTACAAATGATGTGAGACATCGGTGATGGATTTATAGAAATTATTTATTATCAATAAAATGAGCAGAAAATCAATATTCATCTATTGCTTCGCTTATCATGATTATATCGACAGGCTTACGGTGCTTGTCTAACTATTGGCTATCGTGCTCCTTTCATTCGATATCCCAAATAGAGTAACAATTGCTTATAATCGTGCATGTTCTCGTGTTAATATTTTGGCTCACTTGGTTTGAGCGAGTTCCAACCAAGTGACACGAGGGCCTGTACCATGTAGAAATCTGGGACGGGACACTTGGCAGGATGGATGCCTAATTGGAATTCTTTCTTACTGCAGCTTCTTTTCCTAGTGTTCCTTTCCACTTGTCTGGCTATAATTTTGGTGATTCTTCCATATTCTTTGGATTTGAGTGGTCTCTTGTGAAGGGTTATATCTCCTTCTGCAGGGGTTTGTCCTGTTGAAGTATTTGGGGTCGAAGATGCTGTTAAAGAGGATTTTTACTGATAATATTACAGTAAACCAGGTTTGAATTTATACAAGTATTTGTGAAGAGAAATCCCTAAACTAAAGAAAGCACAATCAGATAAAATCAAATACAAAAAGAAAGGAAATATTTACAGAATAGTTATTGCCTAAAGAATAGGTCTTTATGAGATTGCCTTATCAGCTGTTTCTGGTTTCTTGTAGTTGTGATTTTTCACCCACTTTCTTCAATTTTAATACAATTTCGAGCTTATCACCTTCAATTTTATTGTATTTTAATATTATTTAAATTAATTATTTACTTCAATTTGTGACCATAGACAATGAATGACCTTGTCTAATCTTGCATTGAAATGAACGATCCATTCGACATATCTTATATTTGTTGTTTTTGATTCTTGTCTTGATGCGTATGGTTGGTTTTTATACCCTCAGTAATCCTCTCATATCTCGGAAAATCATTGCAT
>CAOGCB010309714.1:0-11111 GCA_948266635.1 Cnidoscolus chayamansa
GTGTTTTGGGCTTAATATGCCAAAAGTGTGAATTTTGGGCCTTATGGGCCAAAGAAGGGTGTTTTGGGCTTAAGATGCCAAAAGTGTGAATTTTGGGCCTTATGGGCCAATTTAATGTGTTTTGGGCTTAAAATGCCAAAAAGTGTGAATTTTTAGGCCTTATGGGCCAATTTGATAAACTTTGGGCCTTTTGGGCCTGATATGATCTTATGAGCCATTTTGGGCCATATCTGATGTCATTGGACCATTTTTTGGGTCTTTTCAGCAAATCGATAAACTTTAGGCTCTTTAAAGCCAAATATGCATTTTTGGGCCTATTCGGGCCAGATCTAATCTTATTAGGCCATTCCTTAGGGCCGGATCTGATCTTGTGGGCTTTTTATAGCCAGATCTGATCTCCTGAAGCCTTTTGGACCTAATCAGATATCATTGATCCAAGTCAATAAATATTTAGGCAATTTTGTTGCCAATATGATGCCAATGTAGGCAGCATGAACACAACTATGGGTTAATTGGATCATTTTTAGCCTTTTATGTGATTTATGGGTTATATGCCATAATCATTAGTTAATTAGGCAGTTTGGTCCACAAATCTGGATCTAGCATTATATGCGATAATAAATGAAATTTAGGCAATTTTAATGCCAACAAAAATGTGATTTTAGGCTTAATGACCATAACTATGAATTAGTAAGGCCATTTTTGCCATTTTTATCTAGATCTAGCATAAACACCTTGATTATTGATTAATCAGGCGTTTTTAGCTTAGATCTATAAAATTAAAGCAAAATGTGAATGATCATGCTTTAGAGAGTGTGGAGTAGAAGAGAAATAATGAATGTTATACTCAAAATTAAAAAGATAAGGTTAAAGAAGGTGTTGTGTACCTGATTCAGGAGTCTTCCACTGCGAAACTTCAGCTTGATTTAATTAATTGATTTTAGCAATTAAGTGACCACAGATCAAGTAATAATGTAACAGTTTATGCACTAGGGAAAGCAGTAAAGAATCGCAAAATAGCAAGGAAGGAGAGTGAAGGCTGAAAGATCTAGCCGGGGCCCCGAGAATGGAGCTGGAGGAGCCTTTTTATAGGCAAAATTTTGGATTTTCCGGCGGTATACCACCGGGCATCCGGCGGTATGCCGCCGTGCTTCCGACGGTCTGCCGCCAAGATTCCGGCGATCTGCCAATTTTCGTTCCGGAGGCTTTTTCGGGAGTTCCGGACCTCCGAAAATTATTCCGAGAGTACCTTTTGGTTTCTCGCGACGTTCCGGACGTTTTGAGTACCATATTGGCATATTTCCGGAAACTTTTCCGAAATGCCTCTGGTCTAGCCAGACTGTTTGCAGTTAGGGAAAACAGGCTTTCTGAGCCTCAAAATTCGAGTATTCACACACAGTCACCTACTTCTCCTACCAATCAAGGCTATTCTACACGTCGTGTCACTTGCAAAATTTGTGGCAAGCTGAATCACTCAGCCTTGACATGTCGTCAAAGTTATCATCGGAACATCAATGGCGGTAATAATTCTAGTAGTTCCTCAATACTCCTCATCCTTTGTATCATCCTCATCATGTTCCTACAACCCATACGACTCAAACCCAAGCACCAATTATTGTCCCTGTCTCATGGTTTTCTGATACCGTAGCAAATTACCATGTCATGTCGATCCTCAAACTATGATAGCCATCAACAAATACACTGATGTAGATCGCCTGTATATTGTTAATGGACAAGGTCTGAATATTTCTCATCTTGGCAATAATTATCTTTCCTCTCCTACTTGCAAACGTAAATTGAATAATGTTTTGTGTGTTCCTGATATTACCAAAAATTTGTTATCTATTCAAAAGTTTAATTCTGACAATTAAATTTTCTTCGAATTTTGATCACAACATTTTGTAATCAAGAACTAGTGCACTAAGAGGATTCTGATGCAAGGCCCAAGTGAGGATGGTGTTTACAAGTTAACTCCCAATCATCCTACTGCTCTTTAGGCCACCGTGGCTCCTTCTATTGACGATTGGCATAGGCGTCTTGGTCATCCCAACATTTCTAAGTTATCTACTTTGTTAAAACAAAATAAGATTTCTGCTTAGAATTCTTTGTTAACTCCATGTTTTAGTTGTCATTTATAAAAGTTATCTCGAGTTTCTTTAGCTTCTAAAGAACTTAAAAGTTCAATTACTTTTGATATTATTTTTTCTGATGTATTAGGTCCTACTCCTATGCAATCTAGTATGCGTTATCATTACTTTGTTATTTTTATTGATGATTTTATGCGTTTTACATGGATTTACGTTATGAGAGCTAAAAGTGAAGTTTTTGACATATTTATTCAATTTGAACAACTTGTTAAACATCAATTTGGTAAAAATATACTTGCCTTTCACTTTGATTGGGGTGGCGAATACCATTGTTTACAAATGGTATTAATCATTGGATTGCTTGCCTTTACACCCATGAGCAAAATGGCATGGCAGAACAAAATTTTCACCACTTAGTTGATATAGGCCTAACTCTTTTGGCTCATGTGCACTTACCTTTAAAATACTAGAATTACACCCTTGAATAGTGTGTCATGCTTATTAATATTTTACCTTCAAATGATTTGCAAAAATCTTTTCCTTTTTCAAAATTATTTTTCAAAGATCCGAATTATTTGTCTATTCAACCTTTTGGTTGTAGTGTTTTCCCTTCTCTTTGTCCATATAATGATCATAAATTTCATTTTCAGACAGCTAAACGTGTTTATTTAGGAAAAAGTCTTTTTCACTCAATTTATCAGTGTCTTGATCATAAAACAGGGTGAGTCTATTTAGCCAAACATGTGCGGTTTCACAGTCAAAATTTTCCCTATGCTAGTCGACCTACCACTTCCTCGTTGGAGCCATAGGCAGATCCCACTTGGCTCATCGTCACCTATTCACTACCAACCTCATCTGGTTCTTCAGATACTTCATCTAAAAATCTATCTCTTACTTCATCTAAAACTTAATCTTCTTCTTCTCCTACTCCATCTAAAACTCTATCTTCGGCTTCTCCTACTTCATCTCAAATTCTATTTTCTTCTTTTCCTACTCCATCTAAAACTCTATCTCCTCCTTCTCTTACTCTGTCTAAAACTCTATCTCCTTTTTCTCTCACTTCATCTAAAACTCTATCTCTATCTAATTTAACTACTTCCTTATCTTCTATCCTATTCCTATGTAATCTCTATCTTCACCTAAAACAACATCATCTTTTTCTTTACCTTCACCATTATCCTTATCTCTTTCTCCTAATTCTTCCTTATCTCCATCTTCCAAGGGATTACAACTAGTTGTTGATCCACTCCCTTCCACATCCGAACCAACCCAACAACCTAAACCCACTACCGCCTTAACCCGCACTCACCCTATGATGCTCCAGCCAAACCCAACTCGAAAATGTGCCTTTGCTACCACTCTCTCCCCAACTCAAGAACCCAAATGTTTATTCAAGCTAATAAATTTCAGGAATGGAAAGATGCTATGCAAGAAGAAATTTCGGCTTTCCTTCAAAATCAAACTTGGGTGTTGGTTTTATGATCACCTCACGTTAATTTTGTATAAAACAAGTGGGTGTACAGAGTTAAGAAGCATTCTAAATGGGATTGTTGAATGTTACAAAGCTAAGCTTGTAGCAAAGGTGTTTACTTAATGATTAGGCATTGACTATACAGAGACATGTTCTCCAGTCGTTAGATTTACAACAACTCATCTCATTTTGTCTCTTGTAATTACACATCATTGGGAGACAAGCCAATTAGATATATTCAATGCCTTTCTTCATAGTTTTTTGGATATTGACTTATACATAAAGGAAACACATGGATTTATTGATCAGAGGCGGCATGATTATGTTTGTAAGCTTTAAAAGTCCCTTTACAGTCTTAAGCAAACTCCTTGTGCATAGTTCGAGTGTCTAAAAGCCTTTATGGCTTTAACTAAATTTCATCAAGCACAAGCTAATCACTCTTTATTTGTTTATGCTAATAGCTTTAACAAACTATTTGTGCTTGTTTATATTTACAATATTCTTGTTACAGGCTCATATTCCTCTATTATAGAATGGTTTGTTGCCAAATTGGCAGCTACATTCCCTATTCGTGACCTTGGTGACATTCACTATTTTCTTGATATTGAAATTACACATCTGACGGATGGCTTTCTTCTATCGCAAAGTAAATACGTAACTAATATTCTCCATGCTACACAAATGGAAGATTCCAAACCTTACCACACACCCATGGCAACTACTTTGAACTTGAGCAAGTCTATAAGAGTCACCTTATCTTCAGCGTAGGAGTACCATCAAGTGGTTGGGGCACTTCAATATCTCACTCTAACCAAGCTAGACATTGCTTTTGCCGTCAATAAACTAGCTTAGTTTCTTCATTGTGCATGTAACACCCGACACATTATCAACATTGGATTTTGAATTCTCGACCGAAATATTCATGGAATATTATGAAACTAGGCCAGAATAGTGTTTGGGAAGTAAAATGTTAAGTTATAAAAGTTAAGGACTAAAATGTAAAATGTAAGGACCAAAATATAAAGAAGAAAAGTTAAGGAATTAAAGTGAAGTTTGGCTAATGCTAACCTAAAAAGTGAGGTTCGGCCAACGAACTCAAAGGTTTGACTGTTGAACCCATGTTGCCACCTCCATTATAAATAGTGGAGGCAGCCGACCAAAATGAAGGTTTGGTAAACTTCATTCTTCTCCAGCTTTTCTCTCGAATTCCCATGTAAATACTCTCCATAAAATCTAAGAAGAACTCAAAGTAAAGATCAAGAAAAGTAATAGAACACAAATTGAAAAGAAATGCTAAAGAAAGCAAAAAGGAAGAACTTGAAGAAATGAGGTTGAATCCAAAACTTCCAGCAAGTTCAAGTAATCAAACCAGGTTAGTAAGATGATTAATGGCTAGAAATAATGAACTAAGGAAAGAATGATGCAAGCAAATGAAAATTAGGTTAAAATGAAGAATGTTGAAGAATTTTGAGAAAGAATACCAAATGAGCAAATGATGAACAAAGGAATGATGTATGCATGTTTAAATGTGCTCAATGATGTTAGAAACATGTTAATAAGTAAAAAACAATTATGCATGTAAAAGAAATGAAGAAATGAAGATGTGTAGGAAGTTAAATGATGGAATATGGATTGCATGTAGTTGAATTGAGTTCAGTTGAGTTGAAATTGATGTAATGAATGTTTAGAAGAAAATTTGATTGAGTTTGCAGGTTTTGGGGTATGAAAATATGCAAGAACCAAAGTTTTGGCCATTGTCAATACCCAAGTTTGTCAGCCTAAAGTGGGGGTTTAGGCTGCCAAAACTGGAAACAACTCATAGGGAAGAATTGGAAGTCCAGTTTTGGCCGCCAAAGGTGGGACTTTCGACCACCGAAAGTGGTGGCACATGAGGCTTGTGGCAGCCAAACCTACTATCAAAATAGAGATTTTTGTCTCTATAAGGGTGACCTTTGACTGCCGAACCTGCTGCCGAAAGTCATAGGTCCAGCAATTTTCAACCTAAATTGCTAGAATTAATTATGTTATGCTTATGCTATGTTCTATGGGGATTTATAGGATGTTTTGAGTATGTTTTTAAGTTAATGTTGAGTCCCTAATCCGAAGTATAGAATACAGGATCAGACCCCAAAAATTAGGGACAACAGTGACAAGCTGAGGATTCATCGATTATGCTTAAGTTTCCAGCTGAGTAGATATGAACTAAAATATTTTTATGATACAGAAACATATGTTTTATGGCATGCTCATGCATCATGGCTATTATTGTAACACTTGACACATTTTCGATATCAGATTCCGAGTTTCCAACTGGAATATTCATGGAATATTCAAAAATAAGGGCGGAATATTTAGTGATCAAAATGCCAAGTTATAAAAGTTAAAGGACTAAAATGTAAAACATAAGGAATAGAATGAAAAAGTGGAAAAATTAAGGGACTAAAGTGAAATTTGGCGATGGCTAACATGAAAAGCTAGGTTCGGCTGCCAAACACAACGGTTCAGCCGCCAAACCCATGTTTGCTACCTCCACTATAAATAGTGAAGGCAGTCAACTAAAGGGAGGTTTGAAAGAAATTTCAAACACTCTCTCATTCTCTCTCAATTCTTGAACGTTTCTAGAGAAAGAACCTAAACTAAAACAAGAAAAGAATAAAGGGAAAGTAGAAATCAAAGTTAAAGGAAAGTTCAAAGCAAAGGGATCTTTGGAGAACTTGAAGAAGGAAGTTCAATCCAAGTTCCAGTCAGTTTAAGGCATAAAATTCGGGTAACTTAAAGGTTCTGACTAATGATTTAATGATAGAAATAACATGCAAATGAATTCAGGCAAAGTTTAGGTTAAATGGATGAAAATTGGATAAAAAAAGCAAACATGACCAAATGATGAATAATGATGAACATATGCATGTCTAAATGTGACTAAACAATGTTAGAAACATGTTAGAGTGATTAAAATTAAATGCATGTTAAGAGTAGAAGGAAAAAAATGTTAGTTTTATGAAAGTTAGAAAGTCAAGGAAAAATGTTGAATGCATGAAGAGAATGATGTTGTATGTCTTGAATTGATGTTAGATGAGCTGTATATGATGAATGAAATGAACTGAGTAAAAGTGACAGGTTTTGGGCATGTTAAACATGCCAAGAAACCAAGTTTTGGCCATTTCCAAAAAAACCCAGGTTTGGCGGCCTAAAGGGGGTTTAGGCTGTCGAAACTGAAAGCAGTTCAATGGGAAGAGAATGAAGTCCAGCTTCAGCAGTTGAAGGTTGGACTTTTAGCCGCTGAACTTAGCAGCAAAGGAAGATTGTGGCAACCAAACCTGCTGCCACAAGTGAGACTTTCGCCTCTGTGAGGGAGACTTTAGACCGCCGAACCTGTTGCTGAAAGTCCCTTGTTTAGCAATTTTTAACCTAAATTGTTAAGAATATGTATGCTATGATCATGTTATGTTTTATGGTGTTTTATGGAAAGCTTTAAGTACATTTTTATGACTATGTTGAGTCTTTAATCCGAAGTCCAGAATACAGGATTGGACTCCGGAAATCAAGGACAATAGTGACAAACGGAGGATTCGTCAACTACGCTTAAGTTTCTAGGTAGTGGATACTTATTAAATGTTTTTACGATACAAAAACTTAATGTTTTATGGCATGCTCATGCATCACCGCAATTCCAGGATGTTTTGCATTAGATCACGAGATATGCTGCATTGCATATATTACATGTTATATGAAAGGTAGTATTGGATGACCCATTATCCCGTATGTTATGTTAATGATGGCTATGGATGATATCCCTAGATTTGTCCCTTATGTATGCTATGTTGTCTGTTTAGGCATGTCCTTCGGGATGTATCATGGACTATCCCTCAGAAGTAACACCAAATGATTGGGACATTCTAGGGGATATCTATATTTATATTTCAATTTGGTAAGACCCAGATGGCCGAAAAAGCTTCTGGGCACAAATTTATGTTTCGAGTAGTTCCCGAAAGATGGCTATGCCAATTGGAACTCACCCAGGGATCTTGGTGACAATATTACCTAAGGTGAAATATCTAACGATGTTGCATGTTCACGAGCACAAAAGTATGTTTTATGATTATTTTTTATGTCTCTGCTCACAAAGTTATTTCAAAATAGCTTACTTATTTTCTGTCCTCCCATCCCATCCCCGATTCCCAAACCTGTTTTTCATAGGTATTCAGGATGTACTGGAAAACACTAGGTAGCTCAGACATGGCACTGTGACGTAGTTTTATGTATGTTTTGCCCCTAGGATGTGTAAATGCCAAAGAACATATTTTTATAATCTCATGTATTATTTAAATGTTTATGTTAAGATTTGTTTGGTACTTATATTTATGTCCACCACGATATTATGTACAGGTATAATATAATACACTTGTAATAGGAATTTAAAAATTCCTTATGCTAATGTTGTACCAAACCTCTTTTATATGCATGAGATTAATGTTAATGTTCATGTCTATGTTAATGGAACATGTTTATGTTAATGTTTACGGCTTGTTAGGGTTTCGGTCACCTTCAGTGGTCGAAATTTTAACGCTGGTAGCGGTCCAAGAAGGCGTGCTGTTACAGACTTGGTATCAAAGCATGTGGTTCAAAAGATCTAACTTAGTCATGCAATGTTAAATGTTATAGAATGTCATGGGGCAAACGTCATAGGGTGTACATGTCCATTAGGGAGTCAATGTATAATGTCATGGCAATGATGATGAATATGCTAAGTATATGATCACGTGTATAGTATTCATATGGATAATGTTTATATGAAATGTTATGTGAGTTCATGTGGTGACACGTGGACTAAATGTTATGTAAATGATATGTATTTTTTGTCCTCTTAACAGAAGCTACGATGAGTGGATCACGATGATCAACTCATTTATCAAGAATTCCTCCTGAACATGAGGGTATTGAGGATGTCCCTAACACCTATACATCGAGACATAGAGCAAGAAGGAGCTCATGGGGAGATATGTCAAGCGACTCATGAAGATCCTTTGATGTAAACAGGGAAGTTGCAGAGCCTCCCAGAATGTCCATAAGAGACTTGCCAGTTGAGGACATAGTAAGAAGAAATGAGAATCTAGATATGGGTGTCGAAGGAGATGTGGAAAGGTATACGAGTGGTCAGGGAGATGCATCAGCTTACAGGTTTGCACCTCTACCACAGACTTATATTTATGGGGGTGGTTACGATTACCCAGGTAGTGACACCATAGGGCAACAAAACTACCCATATTACCCTCCCTACATGCCTTACCCATACGGTATGTATCCACCTTACCCACCCTATGGAATGTACCCATCGTATTATGGCTACTCAGGGGCAATACTAGAGAACCCAGCCCCATTAGTTTCAGTAGAACCATAACCAACTACAGCACCAGTTGCCCCACAACCACAGCCACCTAGGGCATCAGCGGGAAGTAGTAGCAAGACAAAGATGATTCACTTGAAGTTGGATGCTCCTAAGTATAAAGAGGGAGATGATCCATTTGGGTAAGTATATCAAGGTAATCAAGATAATAGCAGATGAACTGGGGGTAAATGACAGTAGAGCAATACAGATGGTTGGATTCACACTCTGATGCAAAAAGGCAAAGGAGTGGTATATAGTCTACATAGAGCCTCTGGTAGAGCAGATGACTTAGGAATAGTTTTCTGCTAAATTTAAAGAGTGGGCATTCTCAGACAGTTTCTGAGAGCTCAAGATGCTGGAGTTTGAGCAACTTCGGTAAACAGAGGATATAGGTGTTGATGAGTATACGGACTAGTTCATCAATCTATTACAGTATGTAGGTCAGGCATATGACACAGAAAGAAAGAAAGCCAGAAGGTATGCCATGAGACTTCATAGCAAGTACTCATCATTGATCATGGCAGTAGAGAGAGAAAGTTTCTATGCCATAGTGGATGCTGCTAGAATGATGGAGGCGAGCATGATTATCGAAAGAGTAGTATCACTTCGATCAGCACACTAGGGAACTTCAGTAGTTCCTAGGGCTATAGATGCAAGGAGGCTCAATCTCACCTCTCTTGCAGTTGCAACCCTAAGAGAACAGAGAGAAAGGAAAAGTTCAAAGAAGAAGAATAATAAGTTCTGGAATAAAGTCAAGTCAAGGCTCAGAATGGGAAACTGGTCGAGTTTAGAGCATAGTCGATCTGCTTGTGCAAGATGTGGAAAGCTGTAAAAGGGTCCATGCAAGTTTGAGACTATAGCATGTTACAAATGTGTCCAAGAGGGTCATCTCTCCAGAGAATGTCCCAAGATGACAGGACAAGCAAAAACACAGCAGACGGGTATGGGAAGTGTAGCTCCACCGACTACTAGGCCGAGTTCTGCAGCAGCTCCATAGGGCTGAGGTCAGGGAAGATGTCAAGGAGCAAAATCCTTCAGGGCTCAGTCAGGAGGGCCTATGGCACCAACTAGGATATTCACCATGACACAACAGGAGGCTAACACCTCGAACACAATGATATCAGGTACACTTCTAATTTGTTGCACTAATGTTCATGTTTTGCTAGATTTGGGTGCCTCCCACTTGTTTATCTCATCGAGGACAGTAGGAAGTATCGGGTTGATTACTGCTCCAATAAAGTGTCCATTATGGGTTAGTGGACCCAGGTACGATCCGACATTGGCAAGGACGAGCTGTCAATATTGTCCAGTTTTCATTGAGGGTAGGTGCCTTCCAGCAGACCTAGCAGTATTTGATTTGATAGTTTTCGATGTCATACTAGGTATGGACTAGATATCACTATATGATGCTACCTTGGACTATAGGAACAAGGTAGTCAAGTTCAGAGGGCCGGATGGATCATACATCACATTTTAGGGGGACACCATAGGTATGCCCACTAGTTTGATAGCTTCTATGCAGGCCCATAGATTGCTTAGGAAGAGATACTGAGGATTTATAGCCTATGTTAGGACAACATATCAGAATGTGAGAGAGCTAGAATCGATGCCAGTAGTGAGGGAATTTCCCGATGTATTCTCTACAGACCTTACAGGTTTGCCACCTGATATGGAGATAAAGTTCGAGATAGAATTATTACTGGGTGTCAGACCCATTTCTATCCCACCCTACAAGATGGCTCCTACAGAATTGAAGGAGTTAAAGACAAAGTTGCAATAGTTAGTTGACAAGGGTTTCATCAGACCAAGTACATCACCATGGGGTGCACATGTACTGTTTATAAGAAAGAAAGACGGAACAATGAGGTTATGTATAGATTACACACAGTTAAACAAGGTGACCGTAAAGAATAAGTACCCATTGCTAAGAATTGATTATTTGTTCAACTAGTTGGCAGGAGCTAGTCACTTCTCCAAGATATACTTGAGATCAGGCTATCATCAATTATGGATCAGAGAGAGTGATGTATTGATGGCATTGCCAAAGTACTATGTTTTGTTGTGTTGTTTTGTGTGTTTTTATTTGTTTATGTAAGATTTCACTTGTTTTGGTATAGTTTTGGGTTAGAATGTGTGCAGGAATGAAGTTGAGCAGTGGAAGGTGAAA
>CAOGCB010309875.1:0-18260 GCA_948266635.1 Cnidoscolus chayamansa
ATTTCAGATTCTGCAACATTATTACAATGTTCTCTCACACTTATAAATAAGAGGGTGTTTTCTTTAATAAATGAAACAAATTCTTCATTCAGAAGTGTCAGATAAATTTGAAAATTTCCAATATTTTAGAAGAATTTATAATAAAATATGTGTCCTCTTTCTTTACTTAATTTTCCTGATTTCGGTTGCATCCAAACGAAGGCTAAATAAATGAGTTACAAGTTTTCCTTCACATTTCTTCCCAAACACGACGTAAGTACGAGTCCAACCACCGTTTAGTTTTGTTAATGGGTCTAATTTTTTTTAGCAAGGTGTGAGAAGTCTTCAATTGAGATTTTTTTATAGAGTTTGTCTCAAATTAAGCAGGTCCTTCGAGACCCGCAGGTATATGTTTAAAGTTTCTATAAGATAAAACTTTATCAAAATGGCTGCGATGTTGATAACCATATAAATCCAACGATGAAGAGTTTTGGCGAGGCACACTGGACAACTGAGCAATGATACAAATTTGCTTGAACCCGTGACATTCCAGCAAAAAAACTCCTCTTTTTTTGGGCCGTTTTAAGATTCCTTGCCCTCCTTTTCATGCACTTTTTTTTATCGTTACAATGTTGCTATGTGGACACGCTAATGACACAACCAGACAATGGTCCAGAACCTGAACCTGAGATGGGTCCAAACATTCATCTTCTCTAACGGCTATTTTCACTCTCCCCTATAAATACTATCAGCAGCCAGGAGGCCTTTCTGTCACTTCAGGTTCAAGTCTCAATCTTCCTTCTCTCTGGAATTTACGTTCTCTCTCTCTCTCTTCAAGCTCTCCTCATTCCTCGCTCTCTTTCCATGGCTCACTTTCTAAGAGTTGCTTCTTCTTTGTTACTCATCATCACTCTGCTCTTGACCTTCTCAGACGCTAAAGAAATTCTTATCGGTGGGAAAACTGATTCATGGAAAATCCCATCTTCAGAATCTGATTCTCTCAACAAATGGGCTGAAAGCGCTCGCTTTCGCATCGGCGACTCTCTTGGTATATATACTCGATACGATTTTAATAACAATCAATCCATGTTATTCTTCTATGTACAAATGTAACATTTTTACACTTTTCCCGTTGCTCTCTCTCAGTGTGGAAGTACGACAGTGAAAAGGACTCGGTGTTGCAAGTGACCAGGGAGGCTTACTTGAGCTGCAATACCTCAAACCCAGTTGAAGAGTACAAGGATGGGAACACCAAGGTGAAGCTGGATAGATCAGGGCCGTTCTATTTCATCAGTGGAGCAGAGGGACACTGCGTTAAGGGTCAGAAGATGATTGTTGTAGTGCTTTCTCCAAGGCACAGGTACACTGGTATTTCCCCAGCTCCTTCTCCAGCAGATTTTGAGGGTCCTGCAGTCGCCCCTACAAGTATCGCCACAAGCTTGAAAGGAAGCTTGGTAATGTCACTGGGGATTCTGCTTTGGGGTTTGTTTTAATCGTGGAAGGGAAATTTGGATTTTTCCTTTCAACTCGATTTCTTTATTTATTTTTCTTAGACTCTCTTAGCCTGAATTCGTGTAGAGATCTCTACATCAATATCGATTTGATAATCGTTTTACATTGCTATAAAGAAATATATCTGTGCTCTTCAACATCTCCAAGAAATGTTTAAAAAATTTACCAAGTGCAAATGTCTGTAAAACGTTATAGAATAGCTATTTATGCAAAGCTCGAATACAAAATTGAAGCCACCATAGTCTAAAAACATAACACTTCATTTCAACTCCTCGTTGAGGTTTGGTGGCAGTCCTAAACTTTGAGCAAGATTGCCCATTCTTTCTTTCATCGCCTACAAAGAATAGACCATGCACAATAACAATGAGTGGGGAACAGTGGGAAAAAAATGAATTGTCAGCACCAACTCACCTTTACACTCTTCTGGTGTGCATCCTTGTAGGCTTCAGTAATCAGGAGAGACAGTTTCTGTGTAGAAACAAAATAGTGGGAATGAATCTTAACATAAATAAATGACAGAATGAACTTTCTGAAGGTCTTGAATCAATTGTACACTTACTTCAGCTCCTAGTTCCATTGCAGACTCGGTTATCTCAATGCTCACAGGTTGTTGGTTACCGGAGAGTGTTGCCTATAAGAAAATGAAAATATTCACATATAGGTCAAGGTCTAAATATGAATCACAAAGGCACTTAAGAGCAGCATAATTTCTTTCCTTTATTAGTTCATCTTCGCAATAGCCATCAAACTCAGCTCTGTAAAATAGACCACAATCAAACAGAATATTTTCCAATCATCGGAACAAGTGAGAAAATATTAGATACAGAGCTGAGCATCTACATACGCAGCAAGTTCTTTCTGCACACGAACAGCCTCAACTTGGACTACCATTTGTGCTTTCTTCACGGTTTCATACAGGTTTTGCATATTTCCCAGTAATCCTGCCTGGAGAAACAATTCAACTTATTTGAATAAGTGAGCAAATGTTTGGCCACTATAGCAAATTCTGTACTTTTTATTCCAGATTTTTGCATGGTTGAACATCAAATTGACAAATTTTCTCAATCCAGCGTACCTTCCCATTTTTATGTTTTATAGAGATGTGCCAACAGAAGAAAATTGAATTTGGACTGTAACAAAACTATGGAAGAAAATGGGATTGAGAAGATGAGAATCACACTCTAAACCTATTACTGTAGATTTTCTACATATCCAAAAAACAGGTCCCTACACAACATTCATCTAGGATAAATCAATGTGAAAAAGAGATTGCTTGAACCTTTGATGGTGGTTTCTCGTCATCCTTATCATTATTCTCCTTTTTTCCCCCAAATAAACCATTCAAACTTAAAGACCATGACCTTTTCCCAGTCACATGCGGCCGTGAGATAATCAGAGGTCCAATATGATTTGCAAATGAGTTTACTTTGCCTGAATCCAGCATAAAAAAAAAAAAAAAATCCATTATCCAGCATACAAGGAGGTGTACAATTATATGGTCTTCGAATGAAAACTGTAACAAATCCACATTATTACAATTATCAACCACACAAGAATGATTAAAGAACTGTGCATGGCAGAAGATCAGCGGCATTTCTTATTATTCAGTGGCCCGAAATAGGTATTGCAAATTCTCATAAGAGTGAACCAAAGTAAAAACTTCGACAAGTGTGAATTCTCTAAAGAACAAGAGGATATAAAACTTAAATAGGTACAATGATGCTTAACCCCCCCAAAGGCATGCCAATGATTGATTGCTAACTCAAGGCTTTTGTTATTGGTTTCAGATCCTTTCAACGCTTCACAAGCAATGACAAGAGAGTGATAACTTAGCTGGCATTATTCAGGTACTTGCCATTTATGGTTGGCTCACGATTCTTTTCAAGGGTCAGTCAAAATATACATAAGAATAATATCAAACCATGTAAAGTTGAATGCTTAACTACAAATAGAGAGCTAAAATCTAGAGGACTGTCAGGAACAAAATGTGGAAGACACCCTTGAATCTCTGGCAAGTCATATGCACCTAACACTATGCCTGGAGAATGTTTATGATGAAAGGGTTTTTAAAGTAACAATTTTGTTTGGAAGGACGATTTTCTAAGGGAGTCCAAAATCTCCAAAACTCCCACTTTTCAGCCACCGAGCTTTCATTACCTTATCTTACCTTTAAGAAAATCTGCCTTCACTTCAATACTTTCACATTCATATATAACTTTCCCCTCATTCTATGAGGCAACTTATTCAGTAAATCCTGATCACCACCTCATTATGGTTTATGACCTATCACCTACTTGTTCTCTTCAGCTGCTTGTGCAAAATGGGACTTCCTTAAAATTTAATTTAACTCACAAAGCTTCCAATTTTGCTTATCATTTTCTTCTCTACAAACCGGTTAGCAAACTTGCACAGAAGAAGATTTAGGTCCTTGAGTTTTAAAGTTCAGATAAATTGAAGTAAATTTTGATTTTTTTTAATAATAAGAAGTAGAAGAAAAAGAAAAGCTGAGAGTTTTCAATTGAAGCACATAGCAATAAACAAAACCCATCAATGAGCAATGGCAAACAACAAAAAAATTCCATACCATAATAAAGTACATTAAAACTTACTGAAGAAAATCACAATCCCCAGAAGAAAAAACAGAACTTACAGAAGGAGAGTGAGGAAAAGGCAGGATTTTTATGGAGAGTGAGAAAGCGGCAGTTTCCCAGTTGTGGGGTTGAAGCGACGGTGGTTGCAGACGCCATTTGATTTTTGACGAAAGTAGAGGATAATAGGCTCTCCCAGACGCACCTCACCACTTTTGGTTGAAACAAGTGCGTCCCTCTCTTCAACACCTTCAATTCGATTGGTCTACTTGACCCGACCCTAAATGACTTCTGGTTTCGGATCCTCCAATTTCCCTATTTTTTTCGATTTTTTACAATAATATTTAAAAAAGTTGCCTGTAATTTTAAAATAATAATGATAAAGATAATTGTTTTTATCTTTTTTTTTTTTGAATATTTGTCATATATATATATATATATTAAATTTGAAACATGAAAATCTGTAAAAAAAAAAACAAAAAAAAGGCATGCTTGAAGTTCTTGTTGAGCAAGTTTCTGATTCCCTTTTACGCAGTGGAGTTTGAGTTATACTATGATTTATCGGAGAAAGACGCAGTATGATTTTAGTTTTGTTGGAGTTCTATGTGGGACTTATTATAAATAAAAGCTCTAGCTTTTTGTTCTTCATTGTCGAGTATTGAGAACGATGGTGAAGCACAAGAGCAGTCAATCTCAATCCATCGAGGAAGACAACTTTAAATCCAAATATGGAAGTCTAATTGAGGATTTTTTAGAATTGCAGAAGGTTAGTCTCTTGTTTATCATTGATTCATTCACGTGTATTTTTGCATATTTTTACTGGTAATTTCGGTTGAAACCCACATAAGAAATGTGTTTTAAGACATAAGAGATACTTATCTCAACTGCAAAATTTACGATAGCTATTAGTTTCAACAATATGCTGTTTGGTTTCAAAGTTAAGGGTAACGTACCAGAAGATAGATAGCCTATTTGTTTGCATTGGAACACATAAAGAGGAGTTTAATGGTCTTTGGCTGTTCAGGAATATGTTTCAAATAAGAAAAAGTTGCTGAAAACAAAGCAGAAGAGAGACATTCTGTCGACTGAAATTAGGTATGAACTTTGCTTCTTCTAATTGCCAGGATTCTTACTGCTTGACATACTTGGATGTGTATATGCATAATTCCAGTACTTACAATTTCATGATTGTCTGAATTTTAGATTTTTAAGACAGAGGCATAGATATTTAATGGCTATGAAATCACAGAATCTTCAGCTACAGCAAGATCCAGCTCCACTACAAAATTCGTCCATGCAAACTGACGATGCTAGAAAATTGCTGGGTGCTGAGAAGAAGCTCAAGAATGGCACAAGCAGAAGAGTTAAGAAGAAAGTCACATGGCAAGATCAGAAAGATGCAATGGTCTAAATGGGTTGTATTTTTCTCAACCAAGCAATGGAATTCTTGCAACTAACGATTTGTATATTAGAAATACTATTTTGCTTTTCTTTCTTTTTCTTTCTCTTTTTATCACTAGAAATTGTAAAGAAAAATTTCAATACTTCAGATATTCCCCATAAAGCCTGTTGTAAGTAATCAGGTGATGCACTCAAGATTGTGGAGATGAATCATGTCTCAAAGAGCTATACATGTTATTGAATGTGATAATGTGGTTCAAAAGCAAAGCACACACCAGCACAATATGGAACATATTTTCGAAATATGTCAATCCCATTCACGTTAAACTGTCTAACAGAGGTATAAGGGCCCAGCTTTTCAAGAAAATGGAGGACCCTTGAACATTGTTCTTACCGGAGACTGCAAAACGGCATCTGGTGAGACATCAACAGATTGAAGCTACTCGTTTTCTTTTTGTTTAGATCCAGTGTCAGAAAATTCAGATCCTGAGGACTGTTTGTTCGAAGAGGCAGTGCTCTGGATTGGTTTCTTAAACTGCACCAATATCATAGTCATGTTGTCGCATCCTTCGCCGCAGGCTGTTGATGGTGCTAAACACCTATCCAGTACTTTCTCGCATACTGCAGAGAGCTTGCTTTCCTGAATTGTTCAAGTTAAGAAAATATCAAGATTTTGCAAGGTAATATAAGGAAACAACCATTGATCAAAAGCTAGAAGACAGCCATTTATATCATCAGCCAATACTTAGTAATTATTTGTGCTTTGTAGTCCAAGCAGTTGTTATTAAGTTCAAACTTTACGCTCAACCACATGCAACAGAAAAAAAAAAGGAGCTTAAAGTAAAAATTAATCAACTTTGTGTATTGAAATTCTAACATAGGTCTAAATGCACATACCGTACTCAGTTGTTCATGAATAAAATCTACTAGTTGTTGGCTTGACAAGCAGTCCCTGAAATAGTCATTAGTGAACAATCATCCACTTGTGATTATTCAAAAAATTGTACAAATAGTTCAATCAGAGCACATAGAATATGATCATCAGCAAAATACAGAGCCTATCCGTATGATCCAGATATTCACTGAAAAGGAAGAAAAGTAGACCACTGTAGGGGGCAAACCATGTGATTTCTGAAACTTCAGGGGGTAAACAAGAACATCATCATCTTATCCTAGGCATAAGGGGCACTATCCATACTAAAGAAGACCAATATACAATAATCGCAAAGTTCACTTGAAGAAATAAATGTGCTGTGTGTGTTAAAAGGCACAATGCAATTTAGAGAGGTGAATCAATGAGAACTGCAACAAAACAATAACAACCACTAAACCTTAATCCCAAAAGAACTCAATAAAAATAAATAAATAAAGGACCAAGATTTGCATATAAAATTTAGTGATGCACATGTGTAAACCTCGGTGGAACTGGAACCATTTCTAACTTTGTTCAATTAAAACCAATAGCAGACTCATTTTCTAGGTATGGCATTTTAGTCGCAATAATCCAGGTGTTTATTCCTTTATAAAAGCCAATGCCAAGAATTGCATAATGCACGGTATGCACCTAGCCAAGTCAAGTGATTAACATCAGCATATGATGAACAATTATGTGAGGCAACTAAGAAATGGAAGTATTAGAAGAATACCATATTCCATCACATGCCAGCACGATGAAGTCATCATCGTCACAAAGCTCAACCTAGTTGCATAAGGAAAAAGGAAGAAAAGATAAGTCATCGAAGATCGGCAAACAACAAGAAGTTGCAGCATGAAATATGTGCAGTTGTTAAAGCAATGCCAGAAAATTTTGAGGTGGACTAAAAATGCACATCCTAAACTGATAGAACACACAAAGAATAATTCACATGATTATATGTAAAATGGGGTTTGCTTAGTTGTAGAAATTGCAGAAAGGAAAATGAACATACAGTGTTTATATCTGGATTGGCTGTTACAACTTGCTTTTCAGCAGACAAAAATTTGTTCTGCTTGAATTCCATGTCACCTGCATTACACAGAAAAATATGAAGAATCAAAGAGAGTATACCTCTCTCTCCCTGCCCCACCCATGCATTTTGATGAACGTGCACACATGTGAATATGGGATCTGCCAAGCATGCAAACATGTGTGCATGCAAACATGTGTGCATGCAAACATGTGTGCATGCTCTGGAAACAAATTGCTTTTTGTGAATCTGGTATAATTACTTTGTGTTGATATGAAAGCAAATATTGACATAACTTGTTGATTTGGCAGTAAGCCTCTCTTAAGCCTTAAAAGCTATCAACATGAAGTAGTTTGAAATGATTTTTAAGGTTTAGCCTTAGGATTACCCAATTATATCACTTTCGTCCATGTCAAATATCCACCCACAGTTGTCAAAGGTATGCCTGAGGCTCAATGCCTAGTGCCTCTAGCACACAAAGGTGGGCGGAGTCATTCAGGCACCTACATTTCTTACATGCATGCTTGATGTGTGTGTGTGTGTGTTTTAAATATTATTAAGATCAAATATCCATCAATTGATCTACTAAAATCCAGGTAGCTCATGCACACCAAATCACCCAAAGAATAAAGAAAAAGAAATAGAAACAGCAGACTTGCAGATCAAATTGAAAGTTGACGGCTTAGGGTTTTTATTTTCTTCTCTGAATACAATAAGCCAATAAGCTAACCAAATCAATTTCCTGTGGGACAATGAGCATAAAGTTGTGTTTGAAGATGATAATTTAACTTGGGGTGTGTTGCAAAAGCTACTGGAGTTGAAGAGAATGTCTATGTACTAGAAGAACAAAAGACAAATTTTCTGCCTACATCTACTCCATATATTAGAGGAAAAAGTATCATCTTCTAATTGAGAGCCAATAACCTTCTAATACTTACTACTTAGAGATGAGGATGAAGAAGAGAATTGAAAAGTAGCCTTGATGAGGATGAAGAGATGAGCACAATGAGGATGGAGAAGAAGAGAAACTTTGGAATTTTTGAATATGATGGAGATGGATATGTAGACCATGTTACCCAAGATGAGGGCTGAGATTAACACTTCTAAACATCTCTATTTTTATGTTTGATTAGATATCAACACCGTAGTGCTAGTACTTTAATTAGTTTATGTTAATATTTATTATAATGATAGTTATTAACAGTGCTCTTGCATTTTAGCATTATTTAGTATTATATATGTCCTATTTTATTTTATTTTTATGCACCTCATGACACTTGGAAGCACACTTTCACCTTTAATAAATAGGTTCATTGCCCTTAGCGCCATGCCAATATGAACACATGTTTCATACACATTGTATGTAATTAAAACAAAATTAGTAACTTGTGAACCAAATTAATAAAAATATAATCATAAAATAAGAATAAAAAAGGCACTTAGTTTAAGATTTTTCAAATCAATAAGCCTTGATTTTCAATGTGGGCACTGATTACGCTTAATGGAATGAACCACCTATCTTTTATGATATCCTAGAGACCCAGTACGAAGCTCTACTTTCACAAACAAGGGATGGACATTGGTCCAGTCTATGAGCAAGAAACCAGAATCCAATTACATAAAATCTAATTAAAAAGAATTAATTTGTGTAAAAGAAATCAGCTAAAGTACCGATAGCTCTTGCAAGATTCAAACTTCCATTGACACGTCCTGCATGTATGAAACCACCAGCTTTTAAAATCCTGTCTTTCTCAGCCTCAAGGTCAGGTTTGTGATCTCTAGACAGATTGTACGCCTGCAACAAAGAAACCAAGTAAAAAAACAAGAGAACAGCATTGATTGGAAAATGGTCTCTAAACTAGTTACTGGCCATCACATATATTTCTAAGCCCATGTTTCAGCACATCTTTAATTGGATGAATTTGCTAAGTGCAAAGTGATGAAAGTAGATGCAAGCTACTGTAGGGGGAGAACCTTCTCTCCAACGATGATTTCTAGTTAAATGAAAAATACCTTGCCCTTTCTAGATATAACACATCGAGAATCACCAGCATTTGCAACAATAAGTTGGTTGTTTCTAATAATTGCCACACATGCTGTGCACCCAGAAGTTGGTCCAGAAAAATCAGAGTGTGGGCCCTGATCACACATTCAGATTAATGACTTATAAGCTATGACCATTAGAAGCTAGAAAGAATTGCAAAATAATCCACGAATCATGCCTTACATAGTTGCATTACATTAGAAGACACCAATATGAGTGCAGTTCCTTTATTTTGTTAAATACCTCTTCAAAAGCCCAATCATCAGGTTGGTCATTACTATCGCCACCCCTCGGAGACCATATCAGGCCTTCTATCATGCCAGTGAACTTGTTTATTTTATCACCCAAAACAGCTAGTTCCCGCCATCCTCTTTGACCACGCATCATCTCATCCATTCTGGATGAAGCCAAACAATGATTACAAGAGAGATGTATTATTGTTAATGATTCACAGCATCTTATCTTATAAGGAGAGACAAAATACAGAGATATAAGGTCCTAAATAACATAATATTGATGAAAAGGGCCAAAGTTTCTGAGATACAAAAATAAAATACAATGAAGAAAATAAACTAAAGACATACAAGAAAATATTAAAACGAAAAGTGCAAGTATCATTGATGGGAATAACCACATGCATAATTGCCGCATAGAAACACCTGGTCATCGAGGAACATACTTAAAGTACACTGCCAAGGAAAAAAAAAAAAAAGAAAAAGCATCCTCCAGTAATTAAATGAAGTAACCTGAAAAATGCTTTCTGAGCAGATGTTCCTATATCTCCAGCTAAATATGCTTCACTTCTAAGGACCTGCTGATGAAGAAACTTTGCACAAAACTTTGCAACTACTTTACCTGCAAGTTCCCGAAACAAGGTGAGTAGCAATAAGAGCCAGTCATTACCAACTTACTGCATGAATATAATGAATTTGCAGGCATAATGACAAGCATATGGGAGTCAAAGCTATCCATAGAGATCTACTCATAATGTGCTTTCATGTGTACAGTACGAAAAATAGAAATTTATATGGCTGGAAAAGAAAATTAATGCAGATCTAAGTTGACAAAAAGCATAAAATTTGAAGAAATATGAAAATTTGATAGAAATGATGATTTTCAATGAAAATAAAACAAAGATTGGAAAAAGAAAGTCAGGTCTAAAGATCCCGAGTTGCTTTACCAAAATCTTGATTTACATTAAAAAAATTCATTCACCTCACAATTACCAAATCACATACTAAAATAGGTGGCACAGAAATTTGAGTATAATTTGACAGAAGTCAAAATGGCAATAAAGGTTCATCAGAAATCAACAACAAAACACCCTAGGGATAACTTTCATTTTTCATTTTGAAAACATAACTCAAGATTAGCTAAAAAATAAAACTTCTCATAAAAAACTTAACGAAAAAATAACTAGAGATGGTGTACAAGCAAGAGAAACCACAATTAAGGAAGTAAATATGGTTACATGGTGCGCACAAAGATACCTGAACCTCCCAATTCTTACCTCCATGGCCATCATAAACACCAAAGAATGAAGTGGAAGCATCCAAGTCAGTCAATGCAGCATGCTAGGCAAAAACAAATAACAAATAAATAATGGCATGGTTGTAATGCAATTTGAAAAAAAGTAAAGTGGTGAACACAAAGTAATCGCATATGTTCTGGAGTTGTTATCATCAGACTGGAGACAGAGAACAAACATTCAGAAAATATGAGGAAGAAATAAATAATTATAAATGAAATTATATGCGATACTAAATTTCTAAAAAATGATTAGGGATTAGCTACATCTACAATTTTAAGAACAAGGGAGTATTGTAAAAGGAGGGTAGTGTTGGGGAGACTTTGCTCTGCAGAAGGTGCGCTTGGCATTGTGAACCAAATACAGTTTCCCAATATTGTGTATTTATAGCCGTAACCCATTTCCAAAGCATTCAAATGTCTGTTATAAGAAGCCCCCTCCAGCAACTCACAACAACAACAACAAAGCCTTAGTCCCAAACAAGTTGGGGTCAGCTGTATGGATCCTCTAACAAACCAACTTAAATATCTGTTAAACTAATTCTTAAAATCCTAATAAGTTATGGAGAGCAAGACTATTATTTTTTTGGAAACCATAACCTCATTAACCTGAGAATGGGAGGGGGAAGAAAATTAGTAAATCCCAAAATGATCCTTACTGTACATTAGTTATATATCCCAGTTAAAAAAAAACAAATGAGACCATGCTAACAGAGTTTATTAAAAGCAGCTATTGGATAACACAATAACTTTATAGATTCCCACTTAACACTGTCACTATATTTGATGGATCCAATATAATATTACATTACTGAGCAGACAATAATAGGACTATTATAGAACCAAAATTGCCACTAACGGAACTTGAATGATTAGACATTCAGATAGATAACATGCTGAATTAGTTACTCACAGCATCTTCCATTGTAGCACGCCAACCTTGCATGGATGACAAGCCATATCTGAGTCTGCAATTCTCACCGTCCTCTGAGAATTTCTCTGTTTTAGGAGAACTGAGGTATATACCCATCTCTATCTGAAATACACAAAGAAGATTGCAGTGAAACACAAACACAAAGTGCTATTCGTTTAGTTTGTTTAACTAGAATACATAGTGTGTATTTTATAAACTACGCAAAAGCTTCCACTAAACTCAATTACAACACGCATCCTTTTTTTTTTTTTTTTGTGTACGTTCTTTAAAATCAAGACTATAGCTTCAAATCAATGACCTTTCTGTTCCCAAGGTTTCTCAACCAACTGAATTGAGTGTTAAATCATTTGCTGAGCAAATCACAACAACACAGGCATCATTTAAATGAAAAAGAAAAAAAAAAAGGATCAACCTGGATGACGGAATAATTACAGGAAAAATCAACCAAACCTAAAACAGCCAAACGACATCCAAATACAATTACTACCAATCAAGATCTACGATCAACATTGAATCAGGTAATTACATAAACACACACATAGGACCAAATTGAAATGCAATCATTGAATAATACAATATTCAGATCAGGTAACCTGATCAAAACAAGATACCCATCGAAAAGGGCTGACATTTAAGACAATTAAATAAGGGAAACAAATTATAATATACACACATCACATGCTCATTTGAACCCACAGTAAAATAGACAATTTTCAAAAAAAATGACAAACTTTCCATGAAAAGAAGGCTTTAAAAACAGCAACAACAAAGACAATTTTCAAACGTAATAATCGAGTAAGACGAGATATTCAAAATAGATTCACAAAACTCACTGCTTATTTACCTGCCCAACTGGGCCGAGTACGGAACTACAGATCAGAAGCAAAAAATAGAAAAAAAAGGAGCAGAAAGCGATCCGGATATGGAATTAAATCGTTCCAAAAATCAAAGGAAGACCCATAAGAGCCACAGAGAAAGGGGAAAAAAGAAATCTAAGAATTCAACAGAGAAGAAGACAAAGATACATACTTGGATAAGAGAATGATATAAAACAACAAAAAGATGTAAACTTTAATGGAGAAATGGTGATGATTTAGAGCTCCGGTGACTTTTGGTGGACTAAAAAGATGGATTGAAGCTGTTAGTCGGTTCCTCTCCCTTAAGTACGAATACAAATTGGAAAGTGGATAGCTTCGGTTTCATTGTCAAGGTTTGTACAGTTTGAGTTTTCACAAAAGGCTTTCTATTACTTTCTTTTACCCTTTTTTTTTTTTACATATATTTTATTTTATTGTTGAAAATTTATTTATTATTTTTTAATATTTTAATTTATCAAATTGAAAGTATTTTTTGATTAAAATGTATTTTTTTAATTAATAAAATTAGAATATAAAAAATATTAAAAAAAATACATAACAATGCTGAAAAATTATTAATTTTATATTTTAAATTAACAAATGTTCAATTTCTTATATACAATAAATTCATTAGACAGCTCATTAATTTCTTAGAAAAATGAAGACTATTTTTTGAGTAATATATCATATATTCAAAATCAAACAATATATAATTAACATTAAGATCAAATATAGGAAAATAAATTTATTGAATTTGTTATTAGAAAATGGGAAGAATGAAAATGACAATTCATGAATCTTTCTTTCTTTCCCATCCCAATTCCTTTTTGACAAGTCTGTCTTTGTCAAACGCCAACCTCTTTACTTTCTACACTTCACAAAAATTAAAGTTTTAAAGTTATATTAGGGTGGTAATAAATTGAAGCAAATGAGTGGCTATGTTCAATTTTGTTGTTGTGGGGTCCACTTAGCATATTAATAAGAGATAGGCAATTGGTGAACCACACCTTCAATAGGAAATAATGTTCCATGTTTGAAAAAGTGTAGTGGTTATCACCATAAATAATCACACAACTCATGGCTGTTAAAAGTACCATTTCTGGGGAAGCCCTTCCCCTGTAAGTCTCCCTACCCTGGTCTAACAGTGTGTGAAGAAGTAAAATATAATCCCATTGAAATAAAATCCTAAAGACCATTGACGTTCATTCTTATCTATTATTATTCTTTTGATTCAAAAAGAGACAAAAGGAGACAATTGTTAATCTTCAATATGATTTAGATGCTGCGAAATCATCCATCAAAATTACATTAACACAACAAAAGGCTGCTTTAAAGGAATTAAGACTTTCCTTAAAGTAAAAGCTTACGGTATAGATGTCATACAAACTTACCCCCACAAGATCAACATCAAAGTTGAGCATTTCAAAGATTCTATAAGGATAAAACTGATCCTAAATCAATGATCCAGGACAAAAGAACAATTGCTCCATATAGAACCAAACATAATAAAAAACCAAAATCATAATTCAACAGCAATAACATCAATAATTCTTGCATTTATTCTCTTTTCTGGCCTTCATCTGCATATACATAACAATAAACTAAGAATTATGAAAACTCTAAAGCTGGGGTTTACAAAAATGGGGCAGATTTTGGGTTCCAGCACTTCCTTCTCAAGAATAGCCAACACAGGCAATTGAACTACTAGCCACAACTGCACAAGAATGGACAGATAACTTGGGAATAGTTGCCCCTTGAAAACATTAATGCAATAAAATCTTCATCACATAATGAATATCAGAGCAAGAAACATCTTATTGACACCATAAGCATTTAAACAGACAATCCAAATATTTGTTTGAACAGCATATTCAGATCCAGGTTTGAACCCTGACCAACATACTATAATGGTATTAGCATGAACAGAACTTCAGGCCCCAACCTCCCAAAGAGTGGATGATCACTTAAATACCATTCAATTTTCAGTAAATTCGTTTGTGCAATGGATTTACCTTTTGGTTGGTAGTGATTTTGAGTCCCTGGTGCTTATGCAACTCCTCTCCAATTTCCAAACTGCAATTCCCCATTCTATTCCAGAATATCAGTAAGCTAGAACAACTAAATCATGAAACATACAGGTTTCAATGAAATTATAAGATATACCCAGATCTGTAAATTATGAAAATTGGTTGAAGATCGGATTTCATGTCATGTGGATTTTAATGGCTATTGCTAAGCTCATTGCAAACCCACCTAAATCCCGCAGATGGCTTTTGTTCATATTTACAGCAGGTACACAAACTTGAGTGCACAGGGATGAATTAGCACACAGCTACTGCTACATGAAGCCAGAACATTTCACTATAATATCATTTATAGCTCTCATCTCTTTTTCTATGGATGAATGCGACTTTCATTTTAGTGTTAAAAGTATAAACCTCGCGGATGGGAAGGGAAGCAGAGTGAGGGCTGAGAGGTTGGGCATCAGAGAGAAGGGTCGAGGGGGGAGATAGAGAACCAGGGGTCAGAGCATCCTGGTGACCTTGAGGTCTCAACCTCATAACCATTCGAGCTGCTTGCCTCCGTCAAGGCTGCGAAAATGTCAGAAACAAACAGATGGGATTTTTCTTAAAGACAGCAGACGACAAGTTATCCGACAATGAAACAAGTGAAAGCTAACGTGCCCAGACAATTGCAGTTGGGCTCAAAGCCCAACCTCAGCAAATTATTTATTTGAAATTTTAATGCCATTATCGTTAGCGTTTCATTTGCATTCACGACACAAGACCAGACATGTGGAACATTATCGTCCACTACGGAAATCGCATATCGGGCCACATAGTTTCTTCAAAGCACTCTTTAACCCGCATAATCCACCAAAGAGTTTCAGAAGAAAAAAAGCAAGACTCAGATGGCTTCCGTGACTTCTTCTTCGGCTTTACAGAGTCTGACCATCTTCAAATTAACTCCAAACTCTTATCCTTCGCGACCTTTAGTGGCTTTCTTTGTTCCTTCTGTCAAATCCTCATTTGTGTACTCTGCGTCGACTTTTCTGCAACATGAGTTCTCTCTGCAATCTCCAAATTTTCCTGGGGTTCTCTCAAAAACTCGTTCTTTTGGAGTTTTTGCGAGAGCAGCCACTGAGAAAACTATATACGAGTTCACTGTGAAGGTAAACTTTTTTTCTTTTTTTGCTTCTGTTGGGTATTGTTTTAAATTTTCTCAACGAAGGACTTTCTTTACAGTTATGAAGTGAGTAAAGATTGAAAGATCAATATCTACAACTTAATTGTACATGGAGTACAGATATTAGGCTTCAACTTTTGATATTGGTACAAGATACATAAGATTGAAGAAGTCACTATCTTTTCTGTAATTCTAATTATTTCTCTCTTTTTTTTTTATCGTTTTTCTTGAATTCCCCAGTTGCAAATTAGTTTTATGCTTGCAAATTTTTAAGTTCTAATGCAGTAAATTCATAACTAGCAATAAAATGCAACTTGACTAATATCTTTTCTTTGCTCACGAAATGCAGGACATTGATGGTAAGGACGTTTCTCTCAGCAAGTTTAAGAGGAAAATTCTGTTGATTGTTAATGTTGCTTCAAAATGGTAATCTTTTATTTAAGAATGCTCTTTGTTTCTGCATGTCAGATACTTAGTCTGCTACCTTCTAGCCTCCTATAAGCTTAGTATGTTTGAGAACTCACTGCATGGAAACGAACCCACTTTTCAATTCCTTTATGTATTCTGGACACTTGACGTCTTATGGGAAGTTCTCTTCTGCATTGTAGTGGTTTGACATCATCAAATTATACAGAACTCTCACACCTATATGAGAAATACAAGACTCAAGGTAAGCTATAATTTTAGAGGAAGGCACTTGGGTTCTTTTTATTTCTTCTCTTTCACTTCCGGATATGATTTTGTCCAAGAATTTATTTTCAATAAGCTAAGCACCTTGCAAGGGCACTGGCATTGGAATTAGTGTCTCTTGTATTTGAAATCTGCTTACTTGGCAGCCTGAGGCCTTTGCAGTTGAATTGTTTTATTCGTAAGAGTTTTAAAAGAAGATATCAAATGAAGCATTAATATGAAGGATTCTTGTTGTATGCTAGCAGTTTGGTTCCTCATTTATGTTCTATAGATGTAGTTTCTTCTGCAACTCTTCAGAAAGCAATCTGATGCTTTCCTATGCACTCAAGTTTCCTATCTTTTTCTGGACATACTGACATTTACACTATAGAGATTGTAATTTTGCAAGATCTTTGCTGCCATCTAGCCTTTTTTTTTTCAAAATCATGTCAATAATCATCATTTGTTATATGGAGAAACAATTGATGGAAATGTACAGGAGAGACTTTGCAGACGGCGGTTTCAGTTTAAAATAGCCATTAACATTTCTGCAACTAATTTGAACATTTTAAAGCTTTTCAAAATGATTTCTTTTCCCCCCTGTTGATGTGCTTTTGGCTTTTAGGATTTGAGATTCTAGCTTTCCCTTGCAATCAATTTGGAGGACAAGAACCTGGGTCAAATCCTGAGATCAAACGATTTGCTTGTACCAGGTTTAAAGCAGAATTCCCAATATTCGATAAGGTATGCAGTTCAATTGCCCTTTTCCCTGACAAATAGACATTATATATGGGGGAGACATAAGCCAAAGTACCTGTGATTTTGAATAACAGGTGGATGTGAATGGACCAAATACAACTCCAGTTTATAAATTCCTGAAGTCAAGCGCTGGAGGATTTTTAGGTGATGTGATCAAGTGGAATTTTGAGAAGTTCATGGTGGACAAGAATGGCAAGGTTGTGGAGAGATATCCACCAACAACATCGCCTTTCCAAATTGAGGTATGTTCTTCTGTTATTTTCTATAGTTTGACATCCTTGAATGTGTTACATATATGGACTAAGGACAAAAAGTAGGGATGAGAGAGAGAGAAGGAATAGAGAAGAGAAATAGAAGATTAGAGTAGATGAGAGAAGAACAGATTAGATGAGAAGCAAAATGGAATGAGCAGGGAGGGAGTAGTGCTCTTGTTATTGATAATTCTTTTCATGAGACAAGTATATCCACTTTCATCTCTTTTTATACAATCACGGCGATATTTGTCTTTAACAAACTAACTATTTGAGCTCACTCTTTCTTATCTGTTTTCTTCCCTCTTTTATAATATGTGACAGAATACTGATTCTTCTTAATTGTAACAGAGGAAATGGTGGTGTCTTTTGTTTGGTTTTTCATAATCCTCCACAAGATGATAGAGCTATATGAAAATTTTGATCAAAGTTAATTTTTAAGAAAAACTAAGGGCTATCTGTTCAGTCAATTTCCGCTGCTGTAGTACGTCTGAAATGGTCATTTCCATTAGTTTTAAAAATTGCTTTAATCTTTGTTTGATTTTGCAAGATCGTATTGTGAGTATTTCTGCATATGGGCATTTGAATCTCTGCTGACAGATTGCTT
>CAOGCB010310001.1:0-11650 GCA_948266635.1 Cnidoscolus chayamansa
GTACTTATAAAAATCACCTATTTAATTCTTATAATTTTAAAAATTAATTAATTCCTATTATATGAAATATAACTTGAATTCTTTTATTTTATTTAAAATTTAATCTTTATAATTTTATATATATGTTAATAATTTAGTATCTGTAGATAGATTGAATACAACAACAACAACAAACCTTAGTCCCAAACCAGTTGAGATCGACTGAATAATTGTACATAATAAGTTAACCTCAAATACGTAAATTGCACGAAATTACTATAATAACCATACATATAATTCTATTGAGAGGGGAAGGAGACGGCAAAGCAACTGAGGCTGAATTAAGTGTTGCAAAACGGGAATGACATATTATGATAAATAAGCTATGGCCTTGTATTTTCATAGATACATTAGCAGCCAAAATTTAAAAATGAATTTACAGAAATATGGAGAATCATTGGTCAGCTTCGTTCATCAAAATCAGTTACAATAGTTAGCTTGCCTAAAATGTTCATGCTACTAAGTCCCCAAAGCAGCTGAAGTCGCGTCATCTTGCATCCAAATCATCCGATATCGTAGGCCAAAACTCTGCTGCTGCTACATAACCAAACTTGAGAATGGTAATCAATGCAGCCTTTGAATGGAAATGGAGACGGCACTGGAACAGAACTCCATTCTCAAGGTTATAAGAAACCTCGTCGTTGAGCTCCATTTGCGGCAATGAAGCAGCAACGTGACCTTACTTGGCAGAGTACCAGTTTTGCGCACATTTTGCATCAACTGATAGGTCAACTTTAAGAATGTTCTTCCCGTCAAAGGGTTTGGACATGCACTCCACTACTATGTTCTTGGCAATCTCAGCAGATTCAGTTGGTCCTTCCAAGATTACTTCATCATGAATCTGCTTTCCAAATGAAGTTAATTTCCAGAGAAATTATCCAAATGCACTTATTGCACGTTAGCATTTCATTTCATTCTTGGTTGAATGTGCGTATTTATCCACAAGTCTCCAAAATCACACAAGAGCACTCAGTATATATGATCTATTTAACAGTAGCATACAAACCAGGACATGCCTATTTAGTAACCAAACCCAAATATTTGAAATTATGTGGAAGCTACTAAACAATCAAAATTAACTTATCACACTTACTAGAATCTTTAACAAAGATCATTTTGAAATTACGAATCATTGTGTACTTAAAATGTGCATTTCCAAACTTTAGAAGATTATTGATACAATCTTAAGTTTGGTCGATTGATCATCACATTGCAAGTGACAAATAGCCAAAAATCAAGTACTACATGTTGCATATGAAAGATGGACATTGAACAGCAATTTAAAAGCTATTTACTGAGATTGCAAAAGGTGGGTGGTATGCTTTTAAAAGCAAGAGGATTTATAGACTTTCCCTAAAAAAAACAGATTTATAGACAACAACTGAGCAACAAATTAATCGGAGGCTAGGATATAAGCAGATGTAGCATACATGATAAGAATGCGAGAACAGAATTATAAAGGAAAAAACAACAAGAACTTAACCTGTAAAAGCAGCTTCCATCCAAGCTCCTTCAAAAGTTCATGTTTTGATATTTGTATCATGGCACACATGGCAACATCAGCAGCACTACCCTGTAGCAACCACCAAAATCAGTGGGGGATCCTCTTATTTTTTTAGGGGGTGGAGGCGGTGGGGGGGGGAGGGGGGGGGGAGAGGGCGAGCGCAAGAAACTTTAATTTACTGAGAGAAAGAAAACCTGCACTGGTGTGTTTATGGCAGCTCGCTCTATATGACCTCTATGTGCATTACTTGCATGAACCATTGATGGGAATATGCGGGCCCGTCCAAGCAATGTGTGAACACACCCATCTTGTCTAGCTTCCTGCTTGCGAGCTTGTTGCCATTTAAGTACTTCTTGTCTTTCTTTATACCAGAGATCGACAGTGTGCTTAGCTTCCTCCACAGAAACCTGAGAACAAAGGCAGCAAACAGAATGGCCATGTTCAAGTTAATTCAATTGAATAAGTGGCATATATTATCTAGTACCACTGCATGATTACCTTCCAATCCCGGGAAAGGCCCACTGGCGTTTTTCCATATGCAATGGAAAAGTTAAGCATTTTAGCTTTTCTTCTTTCAGAACCAAAAGCATCCTGTAACATAAATTTTGATCCAATAAGCTTCGAAAATCCAGGGTTTATGTAATTAACCCTAAAGGCAAAGGCCACAGGTTAAACCATGGCTGTTGCAGTGTTAGAACCAGCTCTGATCCACAAAGTTGTGTGCATAAATTGTTTCAAGTAACTACCAAAGCTTAACTGTACATAATGACAATAGATTGCACGTTGTATGACAAAATGGGAAATATTTAAATTAAAATCAAAAGCATGGAATGCAAATCACTATCCTTCCCTCTTCTCTCCCTTGCATACATACAAGCGTGGGAGTGCTTGCCCAGGAAAATTTTCCTTTTAGCATCATATAAAAACATAAAAATTAGAAGATGCTATCTAACCTAGGTTACAAAGCCTAAGACCTGAACATGAATGTATCAGAGATCCAAGTCTGGAGTTTCTTGGATGCATCTGACCACTACTCTAGGAAAAGACAATAATATTATTATTAGTAGATCATTGCCTTACATTCATTTTCAATATCCAAACAAAAGCCACTGTTAGAACATTTCATGTTTTAGATATATACACCCAGGCTATCTTTTCATTCTACCAAAGTAATCATTCTATCATATCCCCCCACCATGCTTAGATGGAAGGAAACAAGAAGTACAAATTATAATAGGCAATGGAGATCATTGAAATCACTCCACTTTGAAAAAGAAAAAAATCACCTTCAACAAAGGAGCTGGAGGTTTATCCTCACCAGGTTGAGGATGCCATTCAAGAAGCACTTCCCCTTTATCAACTGCTTCATGAATATGCTGATACATGTTCATTGCAGTTCTTGAATGAAAATCTCCACCAGCTTTGAAGGCTTCCAACATACTCTTACAGTCAGCAAGATGTGCAAGAATCCTAAGTTCCAGCTGTGATATGAATAAATATTTCAATCAACCCTAAAACACAATAAGTTGAGGAGGAAAACTCAATCCACTAACCTGCCCATAATCAGCTACAATAAGCGAATTTCCAGGTGCAGCAATAAAGGCCTGACGGATCTTATACCTGTCCTTCTCCAAAGCAGGCTGATTCTGAATTATGGAGAAAAAATATTATATCTACAATGCATTAATATACAATCATGCAAGTCTCACAGAATATCAATCAGCAACCAATAAAAATGATGAATCATCATTGATCCAAGTGCATGCTGACCTTCACACAGCAGATGGCAAAATACTAAAGTTTTTCTTGAAAATTAAGATAAGTCATTAGGTTTTAGTGTTCTTACTTTTTCAGTAAGCATGTAATCAATGCCAATCACATTTCACACAAACAGACTTTGATGGAGGCCTGGAGCTATGATTAGCTTAAGAAGCAAACATATTCCACTGAAATCTTAGTCCACATTTGATTTGGTGATGCAGCTGAACAGAGAATTCTCTCTGTTCTCAATTAATGATTGGATAAATATCCATGAAGACTAGGAGAAGAAAAAACAAAGGCAGAAACAAGCTTCACCACAGCTACAATTAGCTTAAGAAGTAAATATGTTTATTGAAAAGTGGGCTTTAAATTGCAGTCGCAGTTAATGAAAACAGGCCTGAAACATCTATTACATAATAATAACTGCCTATTCCAACACATGTTTTAAAAAATCTGCAAAGTTCATGAATTGTTGCCTTTGCCCAAAGAAAAAGGCTCCGGTTGTTGCCTTCACATAACCATTGCCAAAAAAGCCAAAGATTATGCCTTAGAAGAATAATGGCTGCTATGGACATCAAGTAACACTCCACAACATCCATTACCTTTATGAAATGGCCATAACGGCCATCGCACTCCAAGTTTTAAAATCTTATTATTTAATGGCTATGGCGGCAATGGTAGGCCCAGTTTCCTCTAAATAACAGACTCTGTTTACTGAAGCCGTGTTTCTTTTGGTGATGCAGCTGAAGAGAGAAATCTCTGTTCTTAATGATTCAATATATATCAAGATTGAGGGAACAAAAAGGAAAGGACAGACAGAGAAAAAGAGGCAGAAATGGTAGAAGAAGAAGAAACCTGCAAATTTGGCCTCCTAGCTGACAAGCGACCAGTTTCTGTATTGATATTCAGGGAACAATGAACACGTCCTCTCTTGCTTGATACATTACTCCCCTGCAGTGTAAAAAAACATTGACCTCAACATTAGGTAACTCACAAACTGAGTTCCAGGAAACTTGAAGGATGAAAATGAATTTTGGGAAGTGAGAAACACATGCTGATAGCACATAATTTTTACTATTTAATATGCATATATAACTTCAAAATAGTCGATGCATTTTATGCTTGACAGTTGACAATACAACTCATTTTAGCTCATGAATATGCATGCAATGACTTGCAGTTTTTCATTTTTCGTTCAGTGTCATTAATATTATTTTGGCTAGTTTATAGAATTATAGTTTTAGTAGAGAATATTAGTTGAGGTCACTCAACGAGGCAGTTTGTGTAGAAATACAAGGCATTAGAGTTTCCCACAAGATGTACTAAACAAGAAAATGCCCTCATTCTATTCCTAATGCTTTGAGTGAAGCAACTTGGTATCAGCCATACGTACACACATATTATAATTCTGACGCTGTGAGTGTATTCACACTTTTTATGGCACATAATTGCTAAGCACATGTGTTTACTTACGGTGAGTTTCCTCACATATGATGAGATAATACATAGATGATAACTATATTTCTTGCTGTATTGATGGATTATCCAGATACTGGAACAAAACAACTGTTTTCTACATTGGAGATTTTTCTATGAGCAGAAAAAGCATAATCCAATGTCCACCATGGTTTTAAATAATGGTATGTAAAGGGATTTTGGGGGGACGTCACACGTTACACCGTTATTTACAGGCCCCCTGAAAAATGCGCCTGTAATAGCCATTACATAATGGCAACGGCCATTACCGATTATTGATACCCCTCTGTTTCACGTGCCAAACAGAAAACTAAGCATTTTTTGCTCCCCAAACGTACAAGACTGTCCAGAACTTCTGTTCTGCTTCAAAACCTCTACATTTTCACTCAAAAACATCTCATTTCTCTTGCTATCTTTTCTCCCTAAAGTTAAGATTAATCGCAAAGAAGACATCTATTCATAGTTCTTGGCTTCTTTCTTCCTATCTACAATCCTACAATCTACATCAATTTTTTTCGATATGAAAGAAAACTTGATAATGTTTATGAATGATATATTTATACTATAGATTATATTCTTTATTTGATGTATATATACATATTATATTGTTATATTTATTAGTCTTGCTTATATCTACCAATATTTATTCACTTCATGAACTAGCAAATTTTTTTGAAAATTGCACCAGGCCATTTCCGTTACATTACAGACTTGTTTTCGTTACCCATGAATGCAGCCGCGACCACAATTTAAAACCATGATATCCACCATTATATCATTGTCAGCCATTAGCATCATATTGAGCCATAGTTGACAGAATTCTAAATGGAATCTTGACCAATAGGCCTTAACTATATCCTCATTATAATATCATTGTTATAAAAAGTGCAAGGCGCACTATGACACCAAAGGTCTAGAGTCTAGGTGCAGGGCACATACATGAGCAAGGTGAGGCAAAAGTTAAACTAAAATATAAGATAATTGTTTATCAATACTATAAACATTTAACAGTCAACTAAACAAGTGATGATGTTTTACAATTCAAATAAATAAAACTAAATTACCGGATTGTAATTTTAAGTATTAATTATTAAATAATTTAAATAGTCGTATAAATATTTATATTTATTGAACATCATAAATAAGAAAAGACTTAAAATCCATCAAAACTAATTCCCAATCAAATACCCATTTATAAGCTTCTAATTACTAGAAAACACCTGAAACACAGCTTGAATTTCTTGAGATATACTTGTAAAAGTAAACTATATTTATGTATGAATCTGAAATTAAAAATAATGAATTAATATAGATTCATTGTTGTAGACTCATTTGTGGGAAATAAATACACAAGGAAGGCCCACAAATGAGCCCAGCAACTATGTTTGCCACATAGGACTTTTTCTCATGGGACTTTATCTGCAGAGATTAGATTTCCTTTTATTTGAATTTCTTAGGAGTCTATTTGTAGATATTAAATATACCTACAGATATTAGATATACCTGTAGAATTCAAATTATTTTCGCTTAGGACTCCTACTTTGTAACCAACAGCAACACCTATATATGTTGCTGAAATTCTTCAATAAAGGCAAGTAAAATTTTACCTTCACTTGAGATTAGGAGTTCTCTCAATCTAAACTCAGAGGCTGGAAGGTTCCCTCTAAAGAACCCTCATCTCTTCTGTCACCATAGGTTCTACTTGAAGAGGAAAGAGCTGTAACCAAGGAAAATTTTCCAATCACGAGGAAGGTTTCCACGTAAACAGGCCCATGACCCGATCATTTACCAGGGACTATAACGTTCATATAGATAACTCCTTAGAATCTGAATCGCTATTTATTAGCATAAGAGTAAACAATGAAAAGAAAAAAAAATGCATGTCATAAAATGTGATAGGATGCATGACATAAAATGTGGCAGAAAAAAAAATACCTGTAAAGGGATGATGAAGTTGGATATCAGAGAGTCAATAGTGGAAACTTCACATAAAGAAGCAATAGCATGACAAGCCTCAATCCCTTCCTCTTGTCTCTGAAACGCTAGCATAGCTGTTCCATAAGAAGATGTATCTACATTGTTGACAGATGAGATTTTTGTTTCTGAATCTTCAATTGTGTCCAACTCGGAATCATCCACATTGGCATCATCCATAAAATCATATTCTGAAGAGACCTTCCCAGCTAGTGTCTTCAGAGCATCTCCACTGACTGAGGGCCAACCAGTTGCTGTGTATTTCTCAGAAGGAAAGTCACCAATTTTATGCAAAGTAATACTGCGAAATTTTGTGGGAGCCTTCTTGCCTTCTTCAATCACTTTATCAACATTGGGAACTTTGAACATTCTCTCATATGGAAGACTCTCCAAGTCATCCTTCCTGCAATAGAAAATAATTTAAAATAAATGAGGATTTTCTCACCTCTTTTGGTTAGGGCATCATCAAGTAACAACTTACTTTTTCACCATCTGAATAGTACAAAGGACAAGTTCCATGTCCAAATAGAGCACAATTGACTTGTACAATTTTTTCTATTGGAAGTCCATGGTACAAAAGCAATTTTGTTTCAAAGAAATAGTAATTGCAGCGACAGTTAATTTTCAAAGGAGAAAAAGACCAACTTCCCTCCATACACCTGAAACTTTTATTCATTGATTATCCTTAAAACTTGTATTCATTGATTATATAATATGTAAACATATAATGATCTTCAACATGGAAACTGTGCCATTGTCAGCCAAAAGATGAACTAAAAAACAAATATGTAAACAATTATAAAAATTTTACCTATTTGCAATCCCACCAAAAAATAATTGGCGTAGTTGTGTATCACTCCCTACATTCATATACTTGGCATCAGGGCAATGCTTGCATGCCCAATTGCGAAATCTACTAGCAGCAACCTCTTGTTCTGCTTTTGCAACCTTCTCTATCTCAGCAAGATAAGCTCGATCAACAAGTATCCCCTCAGTTTCCATTCTAACTAGAAGCTCACCAAATGGTTTCCAATATTCCTGGTAGAAGTCATACATAGATTTTCCAACTGGTTTTCCATCAACCTTCCAGGGCATACGACATAGTTTGTTTTTCAAGCTCTCATAAAGCTGCCAGGTGCTTATTGCATCTAAAGCAGAATAACAAATCCACAATTCTCGCTCTTCTCTTTGTAGCTCTTCAACAGGAGCAATGGTGATAATTTTTCCTTCAGATCCATCTTTTTTCAACTTGTTCTTGCCAAAGATTGTTTTCATGGATACTTTACCAATCAACTCATCGAAGCACGATTGAACCCCACTCATTACTCTTTTATCACCAGTAAGAGCTTCAAGAGAATACCCACCATCTGTCCGTCTTGATGAATTCCATAACCGTGCCATGTGCATTGTGTCCGCATGAAACCCATTAACAGGAAAATCATAATTCTCAATGACATGATTGTCAAAACTATAGTTGTGCCAAACCTACAGAACAAACAAGCTAAATATGAGCATTCCCAAAGGTGTCAACTGACGATGCATAACATAGTTACCGAAGCTAGAAGTCAAATCAGCGTGAGAAGCCAAAATTGGTAATCAACTTCACTGTTAACCAAATCATAGTGTCCATTATTATTTCCTCAGTTAACACCAATGAAGAGTCCAGGAAAGAAAATAATTAATAATTCAAACCTTTCCCTGGGCCAAACAAAGTATCTTTCCAGACAAAGAAATAATCTGTGTTTGGCACACTGTGGGGAAAAAGCAGTTCAAATTATGTTGAATATATAGATGATCATGCTATTCTAAACTGCCTGTGAATGGAGATGGACATGTCAAGAGATAACAAAAATATAGAAAGAAAAGAAAAGAATTAACCTTTCTGATGCCTGTGTCCTTGAAAAATGGAGCAAACTTGGCCAAAATATCTTTGCCACCACCATCCAAAACATCTACCCAGATACAGGACTTGCCATATCCAAAATCTGCCTCTGGCCCAGAATAAATACTGAAGCATGTTATCTCTCCATGGTCAATGGGTGTTTCTTCCTTCACATCAATTTTGGCCACCTGTAAAGTTGTTAATATTAAGAACTCGGCAGTTACTAGCTAATTCAACAAAATCATAAGACTTCTTGAGATTAATTACATGAATCCTTCCATTTATTTTCTTCTTCAAGGCTAAACCTTCTAAGAGCAGTGTAATACTCTATCAAGTTTTACCAATTCAGTTTACAGCATTCCTGTTCTACTTGTGACAACCACAGTCCCATATCAAAGATAGACTGATTATACCGTTTGTATACAAGGCCATCCATGCACTAATACTACGAAAAGGGGTTACATTTGACCTTTGTGGTCCAATCTAGCCTTATCCCAATTGAACTAGTAGTGACTAGTGTATTCAGGGTTGCGTCACGCCACTCGCCCTTGTTTTAATTTGAGAAATAGATTCTCACATAAGTGAAAGTCCAGTGACACACGCATATATCGTAAATTTTCTATTTAGGAGCTAAGTCCTTATAGGTTTAGATTTTTTTTGAAAACTGTGATGTTTTAAAATATTTTAACTACCATATATGAAGCATCATAATCCTATGAACAATTCCAGAAACCTTGAATATGAAATCCAAGGAACTTTATGTGTAAATATAGAAAATCTACATTTTCTTGCAAGCATTTACATCTACTATAGTTTACTTGTGCCCATTCAAACACTAGAAACCTTCCCTTTCAAATTATAATAACACATCCCACAATAATTTACAACAAGAAAAAGCTAAGAAGCCCTGAAGTTATCTGCAATCTCATCTCACATTGATTCCAAAGTTAATTCCTAAAACCAAAATATCCATTATCCTCCTTCAGGGCCCATTTTGCTGTCATTAGGTACTATTAGTTTATCTCATGTACTAATTCCCTCTAGGCCATACAAAAGTATGCCTCCCTAATGCATAAATAGAATTTAATGTAAGCAAAGTGCATACCTCAGTATCACATGCATGGACAAAATGCCTATACTGATTCATAAGCTTATAAACAACCTCATCTGCCATAGAGACGTTATTAACAACCATAATTTTGCCATAAATACTAGTAAGCCTCTTTTTAACGTCTGGAAGGCTAGATGACTGATTAGTGTTGGAGGATTTTTCAGCAGCACTGACCACAACAAGCTGTGTGTTGGTCTTTTTACTGTCAATTAGACCAGCACCAACACATCCTATTTCATTTCTCTCTTTCTGGTGCTCCAATATCTTCAGCAACAATGATCTATCAGCTTGCTCATGCATTTTCGAAATTTTGGCCAAAGAGAAACTGTTATACTTTTTCTTATCAATTGCCTTACCATTTATATTATCTGTAGCTACACTGCTCTTTGCCACCATAGATCCATTTTTCTGTGCACTCTCTCTAGAAATATGTTTCAAAGATAACCTAGTTGGCCTTTTATCAGCTGCATGACCATTCACATTACCCAAAGTCATATTGCTGCTGCTGGTAGTTTTCATTTCTGTACTGAATCGTACTGACACAGCATGATCAGTAATATCAACAACATTACCTCTGCCGTTTCTTGAGAATGATTGTTTCTCGCTACTGAATTTATCAGCAACTATGGTTCCATTCATAGCTGAATGAGAACTACTGTCTTCCACGTGCTCATTTTTAACTGGAGAATATCCCATTTTATATTCCTTCAAGTTTTCACATTTTTGTAACCTTCTGTATTCCCGCAAGGTTTCACTCTTCTGTCTCCATGAGCTTTTAGTGCTTTGATAATGTTCTGTAGCAAGCTCCACACTGGAGGCTGCAGTGTAATTTCTGGAAGCCAAAATCCTCTTCTCCTTTCTTGCTTGCAGGTTAACAATTACCCCTGAAGGCATTTCCGCCAAATACCTAACAAATACATGAAACTCAATATGCTAATTAACAAAATATAGGTATCCAGAAACCCACTAAACCTACGAACAAAAACCCAAAAGCAAATAAGCAAGCAAACTGATCCGAAAATCTAGTTAAGAAAAAACCAATAAAGCAATCTAAACAAACCTCAATTAAAGCAGCAAAAGCTTTACAAACTACAATGAATGTAAAAATAGAAATAATGAAAGCTCAGTGTGTATTAGGTCTGTGGTCTTACAAACCTTCTCAGTGTTCTATATAACTAATTCCAAGTTACTTTGCTGTTTAATTTTGTTTGGAATTGGCTAACTGGCTTTAGCTACTATAAATTCGTTATAAAATACTTTATCCATCCTACAGAGATGACTTATTTTTAATTTCACATAGTAAATAAGATATAGCTAATTCAGTTAAAATAATAAATTTTGTTTGGTATTTTTCTCATATACCTCTATTAAAAATCAAATAATTCATATTATCTAATTATTCTTGGAGCAAATGAGTTTTATTTTTAATGCATATTAAATAAGGATATTTTAAAGCTAATAATGACATATAATTTAGGATAAATAAAGGGAAAGGAAGCCTATTTTTGTGAGAAGTTAGAGTATTCCTTTTTTCCATTCTTTTAGCCCACTTCTTGGTTCTTCATAGGGAACTATTAGTGTGGCCATTTTTTCCATTCATAAGAAGAACAACTGGAAACTCAGTATCTGAACAAAAAGAGGTGGGAAAAAAAATAATTATTTGTAATACCCAAGATTTAAGAAGACAAAAAAAAATATTATACAAATTTCGTACTTAAAATCACTGTGAACCTATTTATGCTTGAGACCTATTTACCAACACAAGAAATGCATATACATATAAATGTAAAATGAAGAGTAAAATAATAAAATATAATACCCAGTAGCAAAATGTAATAAAACAAAGGGCCAAAAAAATATAATATAGCATATGAGAACCTGTGAAGTGCATTAGAGAAGGAAC
>CAOGCB010310056.1:0-14535 GCA_948266635.1 Cnidoscolus chayamansa
TCTTTTAAAGAATTTCCATTGGAGATGGCTTTGAAAGAAGCATCATGAAACACAATGTCCATAGACAAAACCTGTGTGATTTCATAAAAGATTGAAGAGATCAAATGGGGTCAGAGGTAGGTTGCAATGGGGCCCAACCCAAGTGTGAGGATTCTGTGGGTATGATATCATACATAAAGGAGGGCCCACTCTAGTATGTGGGCCCTACATAAGGCAATCAACAAGAACCAAAAAAGGCTATGTAGCAAAAAGTATGTGGTGCACCTCTCTCCTCCCCTCACTACTCTCCAACTCACCCTCCTCCTTATCCTTATTTCTACTCATCTTACCAACCATTTCCATCCAAATATATATACATTTTTTTTTATGATAAATGAAAAAATTTAAAGTCTAGGGTTTGTTTCCAGTCTAATAATCATACCAATTCATCCAAATTGTACATTTTTTCCATTAAAATTGAAATCAAAGATTAATTGTTTTTAAATTTCATTAAGTTTTTTTCTTTAAATCTTAATTTTTGAAAATAATAGTGAAAAAATATAAATATATATATATAAATACCATCTCAAGCTTCCAAGAAAGAGAGAGAATTTTCTTTTTTTTTTATAATAGTAATTAGAAAACTCGTGTACTGAGTAACTTTTTGTAAAAAATCACTATATGAAATAAATATCATGTATCTTTTAAAATTAATAAAATTTTTAAAAAAATTATTTTAAACTTTTCAAATTATTTTAATATCTGCGTATATATTAATAATCGGTTCTACCACCTAGTTATATCGAAAATAATATATGCTCTGATTTCTAGTGTCCTACCACTTGATTTTGAATGTTCTAGTAATAGAATTATATATAAATATTGTGTGAGAGAGAAGGTTCTTTTGGCAAATAAGGGTTGGATTAGTGGGAAATAAGTTGGCCATTTCCAAGAAAGCAGAGCAATTTCTTGTGAAACTTATGGGTAATGAAGATTCTTTATGGACATATAACTTTTACAGCACTTGGTGCCCAAGAAACATTTAAATTTTGCCACTGCTTTAAGGGGCAAAAGTAGCCTAAGACAGTGACCTAAGTTTCTCTCTTAAAAGGGATAGATGACTCAGATTTGGATGTCTTCAAATTTAGACCTTATCCACTTCATTGTACCATGGGAAAGCTATTAAATATACACCATTAATATGTGATGATGATAATGATGACATATCACTAACATAAAGAATTATTTTTTACAATTAAATATTAAGAATTCAAGAAAATAGTCAATACCCTTTAATTAAAATGCTCCCCTTGTGAAACCTTTTTCTGCTATATATATTATTCATCAGCTGGCCATGTATATTTATATATGTGCTTTCTCTGAAAAGACCACATAAATATAAAAAAGTCTTCAACAACATCATCTTTGATATATATATTTGTTGCTGTTGTTGTTCTGTTAGCTTTTCTCTTGCTTGCATGGCTGAAGCAGCAAAGCAAATTTTTTTGGATATGAGTTTGCAGAAGATAAACCCTAATAGAGAAAAGCAAGATCCTTTCTGGGTAGCCATGGAAGGATGTGATGGTGGTTCTGAAGATGATATAATATCAGCTGAAACCTCCATGGACGATTCAACAAGCTCAACTGATCATTCTTCCTCTTCAACAGATTTAACAGAAGATGCATCTTCTTCTTCTTCTTCTTCTTCTTCTTCACCATCAACGTTGATACCCCATACAAATGGACCTCTATATGAATTATCAGAGCTCATGGCTCAACTTCCCATCAAGTAAGTATATCGGTATAGAAAAAAGTTGGGATTCTTATAAACTATGAAAAAAGCCTCTAACAATGATTTTTTTTTTGGTTTTGTTTTTAAAAACCTTTGAAGGAGAGGTCTTTCAAAGTTCTATAAAGGGAAGTCTCAGTCTTACACATCTCTAGCAAGTGTAAAGAGCTTGGAAGATCTTGCAAAGAAAGTGAATGTGATTCCATACAGATCTAAAATGAAGTCATGCAAGAGCTACGCTGGGGTTTTAGATAACCAAAAGTGTTATGGTCCAAAAGCTACAATATCAAAAAGGGGTTCAAATTCAAGAGGATCGTTTCTATCTTCTTTAGGTAAGAGAAGAGGTTCTTTAGTGGGCGATTGCTAGGGCTTTTCATCCCTTTACAACTTGCAGAAATTTAATTGTATTGCAAGGTATATATATGTATATAGCATAAACAAAGCCAAGTGAATTTTTACCCTATATCTATTTGTTGATGATATGAAATTATGATTTAAGAAATTCATTATTTATTGGTATATTGTTATGTTATTCATTTTTTTTTTCTTCCATCCTTGAAATTACAGAGTCATTGTAGCCATTTTTGCTCTTTGCACTTATCTTTTGGAGGATTAGGATTGGCCTGGTCCTTTTATCTTCTATAAACTGACTCTTCTTTAATTTATTTTATATCTCTCTCTCATGATATGATCTGCATTTTTTTTGTATTTATCAAAATGTTTTAAGGTTAGGGGTATTCTTGATCCAGTTTCGACATGCCAAAATTAAGTTCATTTACCAAGGAACCTTAAGGGCATAGCAAAATCTAAATCCTAAGAAATGAAACCAAAGGTTAATCCTGATTAATTGGGTATAAATCCCTAATTACTTTGTTCTAAAATAATTATTCCTATTCATATCCCACGAGTTAGATTTTTGGCTGCATATATACAATCAACGGAAAACAATGGAGAAATGAATTTCTTAACATTAATTTTTTAAAAAAAAAAAAAGAGAAATTGTATTTTGAGAAAATTAACTATATATATCTTATTTTTTTTTAGACAGCATAAATCATTCATATACTTAGTAAAATTTAGGAACTTATTTTAACTTTAGGTTTAAATTATTCTTACTATCAAACATGTTTTTTTTTTTATAAACAATAAATAGTTTATGTTACAAAATACAAAGATATGCAATTTAATAAAACATAAAAGAAAACTAAAATTAGATAGTTAATTTTGACAGCATAAACAGGTTTCTTTTTTCCTCTATGATTTGTTTCATAGAGATAAGATCAGGTTAAATCAAAATAGAGCTTTTACTCATATGTCAATACTATTAGAACCATCATCCTAAAGCCACAAATTTTATGTCATAATGACAAAAAACATTCAGAGCAAAACTAACGACGTCGTTCATTGTTTAAGAGACTGAACTGAGCCACGGAGGATGAACTTATTCGCTCCATAGTCTTTTTCCTTAATCGACTGGAATTTACACGTCATCTACTACCAGCTTCCGATATTTAACTTTGTTCTCAATTATAGGAGCACAAAAATCAATCGACTTGAAGTTGAAAAAAATAAGTTAGGGTTGCAGGCTTCTCTAGAGAAACGTGTAGATGATGCGAAATATCACATCAGAATGTCGGTCAAGGTTCAATACGTCTTTTTCATCTAGAGAGTCCATGAGGAAGTCATATGAAAGCTAACTATACGCAGAATCTCTCCAACAAAATTGCCGACAAATAATATGATCTATATAAATTATCATGATGTCTCGAGAAAAATAGACAAAATCCTGTATCTTGGGGTTTGTATTCTCATATCTGGTTTGTATTCTCATATCTTGTAAACAGGTACAATTCCCAGAAGGAAAAAGCATTTTCTCATCACCACGGCTGTTGCTTCACACAGCAAGAGTCTACTCGTTTCCTCCGCTGACCCAACAACCTGCTCAATTTTCCAGTATCACAACGTTAACTCTTAGGTATGTTAACATCTTAGTTTCTGTATACTGCTGTCAGTAAGAAGAATAAGAAGAAGAAAGAGGAAACATAGTGTATCCAACTAGCCAGATCACACAAATATTTGGATGACTATCATGCTGTATCAGCTAATTGGCTGTTTTGCTAGCTTATGGTGATGGGCAAGTCCGAACAAAATCAACATTCTATCATTAAGCATAAGATTTTAGCACAGTTGACCATACCTGGCAATTGGAATAAAATTTGGTGAAGTATTCAGATAAATTATAGAGATATTCGCACAATACGTTTGGGAGGAGATTGGTGCACGCCTCCTCAACGGTCTGAAAAGTGAGGTCAAACACATTCATCATAACTCAAGTTGCCAAAGTACAACTTTAAAATACAAGGCAAGGTCAAGAAGCAAGACAGTGGGTTCTTTAAAATATTTCTTACCTCAGCAAACTGTAGTAAATGAAGCCCTAGTGCCCGCTCATCAGGATGGCCCAATACCAAAACCCCGGTCTACATCACAAAAATAGACATCAGACAACCAAAAAACAAAAAACATTCTTGACATGTTGAGTGTCGTTAATTTGGACAACAATTCAAGTCCTTAAATTCCATAAGCATTAAAAAGCAGGGTATTCCCCTGACACATCAATACTATTAGAAGAACTGTCATATAAAATATTTGCTAGAGGTTTTACATGAAATTTTGATCATAAAGATGAGGCAGGGGAGGATATTACAAGCAGGGCAAAAAAAATTAGCAAGCAGCATGTCCGCTGAAAATTCTCCCTATCATGATCAAGCCACTATCATCCAAGTGCACTGTGCACAAGGACAATCATTGTGTTTAAATTCTAATTGGAATTAAGTCCCGTGAGATAAATAATTGAACTGATGCTAATGCAGTCAAGGCAGAAAAAGAAACCATTCTTTTGGAGTGTGCAACATGAATTTCAATGATAGCTGCAGCTTCAACTAGGAAGAGCACTTACTTTCTTCAATTCTTCTATGTCTTTACCAGATTTCCTGATGATTGAACAGATCCGAGCATGTGCATATAACAAATAAACAGCAGTGTTTCCCTGTTCAAAAGTTTTTGAAGCTTAGAAAACATTAGCAGCACTGGTAAGAATGTTGATGCTCATTAGAAACAACAAAAGGGAGAAGAAACTAGACCAGAACATTGTAGCCCCGCGTCAATAGCATAGCAAGGAAGCAAAAAATGTATGCATGAATGTGATAAAACATAAGAACTAGAAGTTAATTCGCATGAACAAGTTTAGCTTCTAGAGATTCAGGTAACTATACTCCACCAAGCAGAAAATCAGATATCTTCATTTACCTTATCATTAAGCATCTGATCATAGTTGAATGTATAATTGGTCAATCTGTTGTTCTTTAAGTCAGCATACCTAAGAAAATGTATTAATAATGTAAATGTATTAAAAGTAGAGTCAGATAAATAAAGAAACATGTTTATATCCATAAGCAATGTTCTAAACAGAACTATGTGCACCCAATCAGCAAACTATCCCACCATTCAAAAGAGTAAACAATGAATTTTACTTGTGGAATCATAAGCTATATAATGCAGAAATAGGGGAAATGTATCTCTGCCATTTTCACATAATTCTCAGATTTGGCAACTTTCAGGATTTCTTGCATAGAATGTCATCTAACATACAATGGAGTTTTTACAACATTTGACAGGTCCAGTTGTAAAAGATTTAGAATTTAAAAAATTAAGTTATAGACTTCATCTATGAATTATGGGTGTTCTAGAAAGAGGAGATGACTTTCATTTCATCATATCATAATTTAGTTAGGACCCGTTTGGTTTAGCTGTTCGATATAACCAATAACTGTTAATAATAGCTGATTGCAATTGATAGCTGACTCTAATTGATATATTGGAAGTGTTTGGTAAACTATATATAATTGTTACTATTCATATGTAAAATAACAAATAAGGACATGTAGATTAAGTTATTTTTTTACTGAAATAAATAAAAAGTAATTAGTATATTACAAAACATATATAATAATTTATATATATACATTTATTATCTCATAAGAATGAATAGTATAATTAATTTAATTATTTTTATGTAATGTCTCATAATTTTAAATCATTTTATTGATGTAAAAATGTTTAATTTAAAATTTATAATTAATAAATTTTGAAAGTGCAATTTAGTCCAAATGAAAAATAAATTCAAATCAGCTACCCGCTGATTTGAATTATCCAAATCCCATAAGACTCTTACTAGTTAGGAAACCATGATATGGCAAAGAAGAGAATGCAAGTAACTACTTGGTCCGTTGTTTTTATGAATCTATATGTACTGCTACTAATTATCCAGCCTGTTAAAGTCATTCAATTAATCATCCACAAGCCCTTAAAACTATCTCCCCATCCTTTTTTTTTGTTTTTTTTTTTGCATCCAGTGGCTGCTCCAAAAACTCGTACCTGTTCTGGGGCTACAATCGAAAGGCTTCTGCAATTGCACCAAAGAATGCCCCTATAGAAAACAGCCCTTAAATTTAAACCCTAAACCACCAACAGATTCCTACATGTTAATTCAAACTGAACCTCTTTGACCAAACTTAATTATTTCTTGACAAATTTTATGCTTCAAAATGAGCCTATTTCTTTTGCTCAAAACCATAAAATCCGTAATCTTTTAACTCCCTAGGCCACCAGGCCAACCACAAGCAAATGCTAGCAATAGTACTCAATAATAGAACAAAAGAAACCACCAAATGAATTGGTGATGATTACAAGGACAGCAATTTACTCAGATAAAAAGGGCAGTCCATAACGGACTAATAGTATATATAGCTTACTTGATAGCACCATAACCAATGGCCTCAGCAGTCTGGTCAAGCTCCTCTTCAGTCCACTCTTCTGCCTTACCTGTCCAGGATATGGAGTAATAATTATTTGCTCTACAAGTTGAAAGCCTAGCGGAAATCTAATTGTCAAGAAAGGTAAACCAAACTCTCTACTTTGTAGAAAAATAAGGATAATAAAGATGCAAGGCATATAAGTAGCTATTACATATAAACCATAGATCATTCATTTATCATACCTCGCTCAACAAGAGCTGCTTTGCTACGATTCTTTGCTTCATCTAGTAAATCAACTAACCGAACCACTTCAGTTGCCCGTGTTCTAAAGCGCTTACCATCATCTCCAAGAACAAGGCCAAAGCCAACATGGCTAGCTTTAGGAAACATTTTATCATCTGCAGGGAGCCATCCCGCACGTTTAGCAGCCTGAGTCAGAATACCACATGATTGTCAGAACAATTGAAATTAAAAATAGCATTAACACATGAATTTAAAGCGCAGTACGAATGGAAATAAATAACAGGTTGGGTGTTTTCACATAGAAAAAAGGCTAGTGTATCAGATATAAAAGTAAAGCTTAGAAACATAACAGTGCAAGATCATCCATAGTGCACCACTCAAGATATGGCAACAGATACTTACTTTGAATACCATATCAAAATGCTGCTGCTGACCAACATCAGTAACATATACAATCCACTCAGCTTTCTCTTCATTAAGGCGATACCTATACATGTCAAGCAAAATGCAACATTTTCAATACTCCAAACCCAACCCTTTCTTCCTTAATAGTGCACTATACATGCACAAAAACATATTCCATCAGACGAGCTTTAACAAACTCTAGAGCACAAACAGAAAAGTCTCCAAACATAAGTAACCAGCAATATTTTCTTTTAAAAAACAGATGCCAATACTGGTAACTTCTGAAGGGTATTTAATGTCCTAACAGTAAATAGAAAAACTGAGGGAAAAAAATAAATGCATAATAAATTTACATTTTAGATTAGATAGAATATACAAAGCCATTAAGCAAACCAAGTCTGATTATACAAAAAGAATACACTTTCAAAATATTCCACACAAAAACACAAATCACACAGTAACAAGTGTTAAAACAAGATTTAACAAATGCAACAAAAAAAAGTATTTTGGATAATAAAATCAAGACAGCTAAAGCTCAAGATTTATTCAAAGCGGGAAAAAAAAACTCACCAAAGGGCAGTTAGATCAGTCGAAGCATAGTTGTAACCACCATCGCTCTTCACAACAATAAGAGGTATATTAATTCCTTCAATAAAGATAACACGAGCACCTTCACTTTCTTGAACTAACCCTTGATTGCTCAATGCCTCTATAACACCAGGAATAAATGGATTGTAAAAGCTTTCTCCCTGCAAACAAGGAATAAATAAAGACGGTCATGTGAATTTGCTTTTCAATTTTTAGTTATTAAGTTTGTCCCTATACCAAATAAGTGATTGTTGTAGCTTGATGGATTCAATAACATAAGGAACCTATTTACCCTGTCAGAAAGATAAATGCCCATAAAGAAAGGGAAAAGAACATGCAACTTAAAATCACTTTCATCAGTTAACCATTTTAATTATTCAGATATACTCTCAAACACTCCACAAAACATCCATAAAATGTCTATTTATAAGCATAACCAAGAAATTAACGAAAGAAGAAAATCGTATATATTGCATTGAACTTGATAAATGAATAGTATCAAAGAAAGAATAGCATGTTGCTAATTCTCTAACCAGCCCAAGTCATATCTCATTTGGAGAATTTTACAGCTTTCTGATCCAATTTTTATGTCGGTATTGACAGTATCATTATTGTATAGAGAATCTACCTTTTCCTCAAGATGAACTCCAAGGCATTGATAGACCTTATCAAACTCCTTCCTGCTGATGTCACATATCTGTGCCCATGCTTGGCGGTACTTGGGCTCTCCACCCTGTACACAACAAAGAGTATCATAGTCAATATCTTCCTTTAGAAGTTCAATAAGTCATACATTACCACCTCATCAGGACACTGCACGACTGATTAACCTATAATTCCTTCAAGTCAACGGGTAAATACCTGAAGGCGAACAACTGCTTTCTGTGCCCTCTCCTTGAAGGCAGAATCAGCATCGAACCTTTGTTTTGATGCCTTGTAGAATGCCTGCATAATGCATCACTCAAGTTGGAAACAAACAAACCATGTGAAAAAAATGTATCATTGCCTTATCTCATTTTCTAAAAACCACATGATCCAATGGTCAAGTATCAAATATTTTTACCAGGAAGAGGAAGAGAGAGAGAGAGAGAGAGAGAGAGAGAGAGCATATTGACTTCAATATGTCTCTAACACAATCCAGCGATTATCATTATAGATTAGACATTCTATGTCAATTGCACATGAGGCTTCAATTGATAAAAAAGATACAAATAACCAAATGGAAGGATTTCTTATTTGTCTAGTGTTGGTGAAAATTTGGAACAAGACAATGGATTTTTCTCCTACCCTAACCTTGGTTTTTTATCACTCAAGAAGCAGAGCACAAGCTGTTGCATTCTTTGAACAAAATCACATGATTTATTCCCAGAAAACCATTAGCAATATAGGTATCATGTTTGATTTTTTTATTTGAAAATAAAATATTAAAAATGTACAAATTAGACATTAGATATTAGATAGTTAAATAAAACAGTACAAATAAAACATCACCAAAGATTAAAATAGAAAATAAAAAAATTGAAATTACTGCATATATGGTGAAAAAAGATACCTATTTTGTAATATTAATGCATAGTGGTTCTTGCAGATTGTGCTTTTAAAAATAAAACACAACCATATGAGAAATTTCCACTTCAACATTTTAGTTTTCACAATTTACAAAATTAAACAAAGCTTTCACTCACCTGTAGATCTCCAATAGCTCTTTCATTAACATCTTCAAAATTTGGAAACTTTTCAAAGAGGAATTCAATCAACATACCAAACTGCAAAGCAAGTTATAGCATTCATTATAATGGGCCGAATCATGTCATACATTTTTATAAACTATACACACAAACACACACACACAGTATTCTCTTGAGCCAATGAAAATTGTTTGATAGAAGATAACATCAATCATGTCACAAGTAGTGCAAGAGATGACTAGCAAAGGTGAATTTAAAAGAAAATTAAGCTCTCATAAAAATGGACAATGATTATGCAGGAATCAAATGTTCATGAAAAGCACAGTACCTGTGTCCCCCAATCGCCAACATGATTTCGTCGAAGCACATCAACCTTTGAAAATTCAAGCATTCGGGCCAGCGTGTCACCAATAATAGTAGACCTTAAATGGCCAACATGCATTTCTTTTGCAATGTTAGGTGAGGAAAAGTCAACCACAGCCCTTTTGACTGAAATCTTGGGTGCCCAAGTATCAATGCCATAAATTAGCATCTTTTGAATTTTCTGCAGCCATAACAATCTAACATAAGGAATCTGACACAGATTTACTAGGTGCAATATTAAAATCATGATAAGGTAAAACACAAGTCCATGCTAAAATAATTTAAAGAGAAATGCAATAATCACACAATAAGTTCATAAGATAAACAGAAACAGTAAATAGGCACACACCTCAGCCAACCAGGTCTTAGACAAGACAATATTCACAAAACCAGGTCCTGCCACAGAGCAAGATTCTACAATTTCAGAAGGAGGAAGATTCCTCATTATAGCCTGCCAAAAGAAAAGTGAAAGATAAAAGAAGCGTCTTTAGTCAATTACTCAATGCCATCAATCAGGGAAAAAAGACAGCAAGAAAAAGAAAATGAAGGAAGCTAATTCATGCCTGATCAAATGAGTTGCGTTCTAACATAAAAATTATCCATACCTGTCCAACTGCTGGAGGGCCTCTAAATTCAGTATTTTTTCCTTTAATTTTAGACCAAAGGCTCATTGCATTATTGCTGAACCAAAGAAATTGTTACAAATTCAGAACCATATTAACAATAAACATGGATTCATAATTGAATATAGTCTTACTACTGCCATAATAGATAAATACAACATATATAAACAGTTTCAGCTGGTGTATTACCATTGGTAGTCGCCGAATTTAGCAGTGCAAGCAGCAATCAAAGGCTCAACATTGGGCTCACTAGGGACAGTCTCTCTAAGAGATGCTTCAAACAATTTCGCTAATTGTTTCTTTAAGTTACCACCATTCTCCTCACTCGTCTTCACAACAAATGCTCAAATATTAGCTCTTACTAGCATTTGCATAAAAAAATACAAAATGCATATTAAAAACTACTTAAATAAACTCACATTCGCCATCGTCGACTTCGACTGTGTCTTCGAAGCTAAAGCAAGTCTTCTAGATGTCGCTTTCAACAAGTCTGTCTAGTTTCAGATGAAAATGATAGCATAAAAACAAAAACAAAAACAAAAAATTCAAAATCCTAGAACAAACGAAACTCTAACAATTAGAAAATTGAGCTTCTATTAAAGCAAATTCAAATTCTGAACCAGCAAAAGAGCAGGAAACATAGATAGCAGGAGACGAAACTGAAAGAGAAGTTACAGGGAACTTACCAGAGGTGGAGAGAGGAGATGAATGGAAATGAGAGAGACGATTGAAGGAGATGAATGGAGAAAGAGATACAGGGGCGAGCAGAAATGTTAAGGAGGACCCTATCATGCCTTGTTTTCTCTTAATATCTTTTTTGCCCTCTTGAAAAACCCTCGCTCCTCCTGCTCTTGCGTGCTCCCGCCGCACTTGGGCTCCAAGCATGTTAGAATTTATGTATTTATTATTTTTAATATTATATATAAATTTTAATATTATACTCAATTAATATATATAAATTTAAAATTTTATAATAAAAAATATATAATTTATTTCTCCCTCACGTTAATTTATTTTTCTTTAATACAAATTTTATATATATTTATCGTAAAATTATAACTTTAAATGCTATAACAATACATAAATTATAATATAATAATTTCATTCAAAACACAAACATGCTGTGGATGAATTCATTTTTGTCAATCCCCTCTAGGGAAAGATTGTTCATTTTTAATCAATCCCCATTTCAACTAACGTCAGCATGGTTCAGTCTCCTAACATGTGGCTGCAGAAATGGCCATAAGAAAATTGGTGGTTAACACTTAACAATGGCCTTTTTTTTCTAGTTACCTGCAATCGGAATTGGTCATTATGGTGCTATTACAAGCTTGGAATTGGCATTGATCTCGCTTTCAAATCTACAGTGTCTGATACCAATCTGATAAATAGTTGAGCAATAAATGTTAAATTCCAGTGATAAAAAATATATTATCTTGATTGGTCACAATAAATTTTGGTCCGAATAAAATAAAATTTTCGTATACTTGTTCTTATCCGATGCGTATCCACCAAGAAAAGCAAAAACAGGACTATATAAATCCTCTCTACCACCATCCAATATCCGTCGCTGAAAGCTACCTAGATTGAGGATGAAGAACTCTGGGAAGAGTTTCAAAACCAATCATAATGCCAAGTCTGGTGTCAGGAGTGATAAGAAATCAGCCACTGGCATGAATGGATCGCCCAAGAAGGGAGGACGTGGAGGCAAGTTCACCTGGGCTGGCGATGGGTATTCTCAGGCTGAGATGGGACTCCAGAAGGAATTCGTCGATGTGAAGGACCCTAACTTCGAAGACCCAGAAGATGTTGAGAAGGTGTGATCTGGGTCAGGGTGATTGTAATCGTGATCATCAAACTTCTACTATTTACAATATGTAAATATTTCTGATGTAGGATGATCCTCGTTAAAATAACTTTTTTGTTGGAATTGTATGTTTTGTTCTGATAATGTGAAATTGAGAAAGCTGAAAAAGCTTTCGGGATAATTAATCTCAGTATTGTGCTTTAAGCCTTTAACATGTGTATCAGAATCTGCAATGTCAAAGAAGATACAAAAATGGAGGATTGAAGGGTATATGCAGTTAGCAGTCTTTCCCCAATCTAAAACATATATGTCTGCAGTGCTCTTCTTTGCATATTTATATCTAAACCTCCACAAAACATGAACAAACAGATTCAGAATGGTGCATATCTATTTGAAACAGATTTGGAACTCCACAGCTTTCTTCATGACTTTGATTCTTCTGGTAATCTTTGATGCAGAACCATATATGATCAAATTCTTCAGTGCACTTGCGTGATTTATCAGATATTCGACTAGTTTTAGTTCATTTTCTCCCCCATCAACCGCAATCTCCACCTCTTCCAATTGCTGGATGATTCCCTCCAAGCTTTGGGATTTCCAGGAATCAGTTTCACAATCAGGGTCCTCCATAGACAACAACTCACTCAGCTGATTCTTTTTAAGAGGAGACAATGTCAGAGATGAAACATAGTATGAATATGAGAAGGGTATATGCAAAACTTGCCTTGGCCTTTGCTGTGGTAGAATTCATATATGAGCTAATCTTTAGATATTTTAGACATGGTAATAGCTGCAAAAATGCTGCAATTGTTGAAATTTGGCAATCACTTGAACAGCTTCTTTGCAAATGCAAGGAATGCACATTGCATAACATAGTTGGTTGCAATTTATTTGCAACCAGAGACTGCAAAATCACATAAGACATCACAGCAATTAGAATGAATACTAAATGGAAAGCCACAACATTATAGTTCAAGAAGAAGTAGATTCATTTCCCCTCAAGAAAAACTGTCACCTGAAAGGGCTAATTGATTCTAGTTTTGTGCCAAAATCTTGTTGTAATCTCCAGCAAGTACCATCCAAATATATTCCAAAACATGTAAATATAAAGACTGAAAAGGAACCGTGCTTACCTTAAGAAAGCTTCCACTCAGGCTTAGAAATTTGGCCTTACTGATACATTGAAGAAGCTTTACCACATTTCCATCAATGGAAGCTTGACTATTGCTGGAAGAATAAGGATTGTTTTTCATGTAAATTTTAGCAGTTTCCAGATTAGAGAAGTTTCCCAAGTTGCACTTATGAGCAATGTCTCCATCCATTGACAAACACTTGAGATTGGGAGCAGAAATTTTCAACAAAGTGTCTGCGGATGGAGCAAACCAAGACAGACTCATGGTCTCAAGGTTCTTTCCAGAGATATCGATGTGGCAGAGACCATCATCTTTATCACTGACTATCACCAATTCTTGGAGAGACGGACTAGAAATGTCGAAAAGCTTTGTCCCACGAACATTCTCGAGAGTCAATTTTCTTAATGACTTGAAAGAAGATGATATCAAATAACCCATATACAAGTCAGCTGCTACAGATTTTAGCAATAAGACCTTGGGGGATATGCAATCAAAAGAAGGCAATAACATATAGTGGTTGTGCATACACAAAGCAATCTCCTCCAAGAATTCACTTTGGAAGATTCTTGGAGGCAACAGGTAACATGAATATTTTTTATCAGGTTGGATATCAAGATTGAGAGAACGAACTTTGCAAGCCACAGCTAATTCTAGGCTCTTATCGAGATAAAATTGTTCATTCAGATTCCCAGATTCTTCATCGAAAACCCAGGATAGATTCAAACTTCTAATCTCCTTCCTATTAAGCAGACGCTGGTCTCGCATATAGAGTGGAAGAAATTTTCTAGGAAACAGGTCTCTTCTTTTCAGATTGGAATGAATATTCAAGTCAGGAACAGATAAATACAACTCTCTACATCTTCTGGACAAGATGCTAAATCGAGCAATATCTTCTATTCCAAGAAAAGAAAAAATGAGATGAATTATGTGATCTGGAAGATCCATAATAGTTTGAGGAGTAAGAGATACCATGGGTAAATGAGAGGATGGTGCCATGAACCTTCTCTGTAGAATTTCACAATTGATCTCAGTCTGAAAAATCAAGAAAGAATATAACAGTAAAGTAAAGTCTCCTTGAAAATAATTTGAACAAATTCAAATTC
>CAOGCB010310500.1:0-15861 GCA_948266635.1 Cnidoscolus chayamansa
ATATGCTCTGGATCTGTCTATTCTCTAATCTTTCTATATGCTAAGATCTAAAGGTATGGTGATCTGTATCTCCTTTTATCACAAATCAGCTTTCGTTCTGCATCTGGGTTCACTATTTCCTGATTCATCAGCAAATAACAGCTTATGCTTGCAATGCGTTCTATATGTGTAGTTTAATATTATAGTTTGAATAATATGAGCTTTTTTTTTTTTTTTAACTTGAATTTTAATTTTCAATAAGTTGCTCTATTTGTCCTCCATGAAGTTATACATGCATTCCACTTCATTATTACACAGTGAAGGAAGAAGAAGAGGTCTGAATCTAGCAGATGAACTTGTGTTTTTCTTTTTCATTCTCTCGCTCTTCTCGCAATCAAAATTCATTTGAGCTTGCAAATTTACAGATCTTTCTCCATCAATTGGCGTTCTTAATTTTCCTCTGCAATGGACAAAGCTAGCGCATTGGAGTACATCAATCAGATGTTCCCTACTGGTCTGTTTTTGCCTTCAATTTCATTTGTCACACTCTTTTTCTTTTAAATTTTACTGAGTTTGAAGATTCCTTGTTTGCATTCAATTTGTTGAACACTGAATTATTAGAACACAGAACCAGATCTGGAGCTTGTAAGCTATAAGAAGTTGGAAACTGGTGGTTTTTAGTCAAGATTTGAAAGAGAGAATAAAAAACAGAATTAGTGTTGGGAAATCAGCAACAATAGAAAATAGCAATACCCAACACCTAAATATACCTGTTGATCAGCAGCAATAAAAAGCACACTATAGACTTCTTTGGGAATGTGGATAAATGAAAAAATCTCAGCATCAATAGACTGCAAAGATTTCTTGGACTGTTAACAAGTCAATTGAGTTGGGAATTGAGATTGAGAATTCCCTTGTGTTAGCCTTTATTCAAAGTGGAATGGCAAAAGCAAAAGTTATAGATTCTAGAAGAGATGATGCAAACACAAGTATAACATAGTTTTTATGGGAACTTGTAGTTAGTAATTTTGTGCAAATATCAAATATCTTCTTGCTGACAATCTTGAGATTTTTGGTGAGCTAAGTATAACTAACTAAAATGTTGCATACATTTTATCTTTTCATAGTAATTTAAGTGCCCATTTTGATGTATATGATCATATTGACACTATGAAGTGTGGTTGATGTCCAGAGGCATCTTTATCTGGCGTTGAGCCACTCATGCAAAAGATACATAGTGAGATACGCCATGTTGATGCTGGAATACTAGCTGCCGTTCGCCAACAGGTTATCATCTTTTTGTCATGATGTATTTAGAAATTAACTGATTTTTATAATTTCAGCACAAGCAAAATTGGGATGTATTTATTCATTTCCCTGTCTTGTGTTGCATTATCACTTATCTATCCAAGCTTTCTATCTCTCTCTCTCTGATAAGGAAAGACATCTTATTAAGAAAGAGAGACAAGAGATTGTGGAGGATAAGGTATCATGCATCCTCATATCAAATCTAATACAACTATAAGCAAATGCATAAAAAAAAAGGACTAAAACAGTATTACCCTCCAATCAAGCTGAACAACACTTGAAGAAACTCCTCTAGTAGATCATTAACTAATATCAACTATATTTATTGTCATCAAGAGCTAACCATTAATCATTCTTTAAATGAGAGGCTGAGTGCTTTTCATTTCCCAAACTTCTTAGTTCTTACAGTATTAAAAAGCATGCCCCTGAAGTGGTTTTCTATCATTTGGGAAGTTGTTTTAAATTAAGACAGTAGAGATATGCTTCTGTCTTGTTCCATCATAACATTTGCACATATATCAATACATGACTTTTTAAGTTTTTTGATGGCTGCTGTTGTGCTTCAGAGCAATTCCAGAACCAAGGCCAAGGAAGATCTTGCTGCTGCTACTCACGCTGTAGAGGTAAGCATGTATTATGCAACAGTTTTTTTTGTGTAGTTATTCAAGTTGATCTGAGGATACTCTGCATCTGTTAAGTTGGTTGATTACTGCTTTTGCTCCATGACATTTATGCTCTCCAAGGCCTACTCTTTAATGAATTTATTTATTTTATTCGAAAACAGGAACTCATGTACAAGATTCGAGAAATAAAAACCAAAGCTGAGCAAAGTGAGACAATGGTTCAGGAAATATGCCGTGACATTAAGAAGTTGGATTTTGCAAAGAAGCATATAACAACCACTATTACTGCTCTTCATCGTCTGACAATGTTGGGTTAGTCGTCTTCTTTTTGCACTTGCATTTGCTGATGACTTAAAACCTTAATTTTTTCCTTGCATATTAAAAAAATATCTCTTTGTTGTTATTCATTTATGAATTCACCATTGACAAGCAGAGAGCTAGATTCTAGGTTGGGTCGATAGTGGTATTTTGATTTGAATGAATTATAGTAAGTTCAGAATATTTTGAAATTTAAGCTTCAATGGGTAATCGTGTTTCTGCAGAACTTGTTTGCTGAATTGGTTAATAAATATGACTGGTGGATTTGTGGTTTACTTGCTCATGATGTCTTGAGGTTGGGGATCCCATTTCAAACCTTACTTGGATTTCAAGCATCCTTTGATCATTGAAAAGATTTCTGTTGATTAACTTTCCTATGCACTCTTGCAGAATTTTTCTTCTTCTTCTTCTTTTTCTCCTTTTTCTGTAAAGAATCCAATTCACTACGCTGCAAAGTCTCAACAAACCCAGGATGCCAACTTTATGGTTATTCTGACCCTGAAATATAGGCATAACTAAAGAGTCTCTTTATATTTGGCAATCTTAATTAAACTATGAAGAGCATAGGGGAATAGTCCTTAACGACATCTATAATCTTTCCAAAGCTGCATCCACCTGCTTTTTACCACAGTGAAAACAATTTAATGCATAAACCTTTGCATTCCCAGGTTGCAGCCTTATTGGCTGGTATAAATCCATTTCACGCAGCCTGTTTGCTCTAGCTGAATACCCATCACTTTAAACTGCACTTTCCTTCAGTTACCCATCTCCAAATATCTCGGCAGTGCAAATCCACAGGAGTACCTAACTACTTATATAAGAATTACTTGATTACAAATTTAAAACTATCGCATTTGTTGACAGAGAACACTGTATTTTATTTCACTCCCTTAGGTTTCTCCAAGCTGATCTAGCCAGATTTCTTAAAAGGAATTTATTTAACGAACATTCCTTCCAATTGATCCTTTTTCTTTGCCTTCCAGGTTTAATTGGTTTTCTTTTTATCTTCATGCTCCACCTATTCATCTTAGTGTCCTTACTTTCGGATTCTAAGTTTCTAAAGTCTAACATTCTTTTCTGTAATTTATTCATCAAAATTTCATTAAATGTTGTTTGAATTGCAACTGATCCACCCTTATTATATTCAATATTATGACAATCCAGCCTTGGAATCTGAAACACATGAAGTTTTTCTTTTTTGTTTTAAATGGATATTTTGGTTTATAAATTTCTATGTGCCTTTCTGTTCCATGGCAGTGTCTGCTGTTGAGCAGCTTCAGATAATGGCTTCTAAACGACAGTATAAAGAGGCAGCTGCTCAGCTAGAGGTGCATTATTCTTTATTGGATCAAATTTTTTTAATGATTAAGAGATGCAATATATTTTAACATTTTATATCCTTTCGATATCATTTTGAATGATTTGTGGTTTGGTTATATCTTTTCTTTTTCCTTTTTGTAGCATTTTCAGTTAGAAGCTAAATGTAATCTGTGGTTTGGCTGTCCCTTTTATTTTATATTTCTGTTAGCCTCTGGTTCGAGTTATGTTAGGAGTCTTGCAAGTAATAAATTGCTTCTTTTTCAAAACTATATTACTGGATTTGAATTTGTGAATTTTTAGAACTAAGTGTCATGAAAAGTTGTTCTACATGTGTCAAAGGAAAGAATCCGTTATTTCTATTGGCATATGGGTAAAATTTGTTCTCAACCTTTAATCTCAGTTTTGCATATAATATTTTTAGAGAGGCTTAGAGTGCTTCTCATTATGTAAATTTTTTACTCATGGTGTCAAATTTGATGCTTGATTTGGGTAGTATTTATTCGAAATCATAATTTAGGACTATAAAAGGTATTGCAGTCCTTACCCTTTGAAAATTCCATTATATTTATATTGTTAGTTTGTTTATTGTGTTTTTTTTTTCTACTTTTTAGGTAGAGTGCTTACTTCTTTTTTAATGATGAAATATCATCAGGAATTTAGGAAGAACCCTGAAGCAAATATTGATTCTTCCTAAATTATTGTTTCTAGTTTATTAGATTTTGTCTAGTGTTTTCTCGTTCTCTCTAATAAAGATGTTTGTAGAACTATGATAATTCTGCTTTTCATTTTGTTTAATAATGGTGTTTAATGATGCATTCCAGGCAGTAAACCAATTATGTAGTCATTTCGAGGCCTATAGGGATATACCAAAAATTACAGAGCTTAGAGAGAAGTTTAAGAATATCAAACAGATACTCAAGTCACACGTGTTTTCAGATTTCTCAAGGTATGTACCGAATTTGTATTTTGTAATAATCTGTTGTCTAAGGAGTAGAGTAGCAAGTGCCTAATGAAATGTTGACAGTGTATGTAACATTCAAGTTGGTGAGTTGGAGGGAATTAGTCCAGCAGGCAGTTGTAACTACTTTCTTCAGCCAGTTGTAACTGTAGAAAGCAATTACAGGATCCAAAATAGTATAAATAAGAATTCACCTGTAAAGAGGAGGCTACCCAAGATCATTAATAATAAAAAAGATGCTGTTTTCTTCTCCCCTTTCTATTTCTTTTGTCAACCCATTCTCTTTCTATCTCTTCTTCTCCCCATTTCTCTGTTTCATTAATTGATGAAGGTCTGATGCATAACATAATCATATTGAACAATAAGATTTCTTTAGGGTTTATTCTTAGTAAGGTTTTTTTAATGATTGTTATACATGTCCTTTCCATGGTCTCTTCTCTTTTTGCTAGAATATGTATATAACATGTCTCATCAGTTCTCGAGATTTTGTGGATGTTGGATAAAAATGCCATATTTGTTTTGTAGCTTTGTGGTCCACTATTAAGAAATTATGGATGTGTCAAAGATTTTTTCTTTTTTCTGCCTAAATTTGGTAGTTTAAAAGTAAATCCTTGACCGATTTGTTGATTTTTGATGTCATTGGCATGAAGAATGTTATTCCTTCCGTTATCTTAGTTCTGTAAATCATTTAAATTGCTGGATTTTGTGACAAATTGAGTAATCAAAGGTGATCACAGTTTGAAATTTGGAGAAGGCTTTTTGTCCCCATTGAAGAGATGTCGAGTCATGTAATTTTTGGACCTTCTTGTCTTACCATTCATCCAGAATATTAATAACTTCATCCTTTGAATTTCTCACGGTTGATAAATAGACTAATTTATGACAAATTGTTTGTCTTACATGTGGTAATATAACTATGAAAGATAATATGTACCTTGCTACATGCTGACTGATGGCTTCCATATTAATGAACCTATTGCTAAATGATTTTGATACAAGTAAATAGTAACTAATACTTTTAAATATTAAAGATAGCAGCTGTTGTTAAGTTGCAGTTGTCTATATTCTTATATCAACTTTCCTGAGAAAAGAATTCAATATAATCTAATTTTACTACATGCGCATGTATGTATATGGTTCTTATGCTTTCAATAGGAGTTTTCTAGGAAAAATAGGTATTAGAAACAAGGCAAGAGAGAGAGCTCAAGTCAAAACTGATTTTTAAAGGGAGAGCATGTGAATATTTCACTGTTATTGTTAATAATTTGTCCTGATCCACCTTATTTGATAGCTTGTAGGGGGGAATGTGTAATTTGTTAATAATATTTCCAAGATATTTAGTCTAACTCACTCTTTGAAATTCCAGATCTGTGGCTCTTTATTTTTTGTTAATTTATTCCTCTATTTTATCTCAGCTTAGGTACTGGGAAAGAGACAGAAGAACCTAATTTACTGCAGCATTTATCTGATGCATGCTTGGTTGTTGATGCTTTGGAGCCTTCTGTGAGGGAAGAGTTGGTAAATAATTTTTGCAGCAGGGAGCTTACTTCATACGAACAAATCTTTGAAGGAGCTGGTTTGTCATTTTTGCTTCATTTAATTAATTTATTTGTTTGTCATCTTTGTTAGGTCATTACTCATCATGTAAGCTTTCCTTTCTAAATTTTGGAATTTTTGTATAATAGAGCTAGCTAAGCTCGACAAAACTGAACGAAGATATGCATGGATCAAGCGTCGAATAAGAACAAATGAGGAGATATGGAAGATCTTTCCTTCCTCGTGGCACGTTCCTTATCGGCTTTGTATTCAGTTCTGCAAGAAGACAAGGTAGGTTGCGTATTTCTTTTGAAATCTAGGAACTACTTGATTGAATAATTTGAACAGTGTGACTAAGGTTAAACTTTATTTTTTTAAGAAAAAAGAGAAATGAAAGGCAATAAAATGGTACATCATATGAACTATGTTAAATGCCTGTTGACCTGGTTATGACAACTTAATGAAGTTAAATTGGGTATTTAGTCATACTCATGCTTGTGTTTTAGTTTTGACCAGTTGGCAATAAAATACTTCGGAGTTGGATGACATCTCTAAGTTTGCATAGGGAAGTTAGTAGACCATGCAGCAGATCCTAAATATGCATAGTTTAGTTTTGACTACAAAATAGTTTCTCTGTTAGGCGAATGCATTGAATATTTACCGGACCCTGATAGACTCTCTTTGATGCAACATGCTTATAATAGTTTGTGATGCTGTTGCATTTATTCCTTAGATTTATTCTATCCAGGTTGCATACCAACTTATATACATCTAGTAGACTTGTACCTGTTAAGCTCATTGTGTCCAGGTTGTTTACCAACTTAAATTCATGCAATAGACTTGTACATATCACTGTAATATTAAGTTGAATATATTATATCTATTCTCTGTTAGAAATATTAAAACAAAAGTTAAGGCTAAAAAGTTGCAAACCATTCTTTTAACATCTGAGAAATTAATTTTAGGACCATGAATAGCATATTTTCTATAGGAGGATGTGGTACATGCTGTAAAAGGTTCCACACGGTCTGTGTTTTTCAGGAAACAACTAGAAGGAATACTTGACAATCTCAAAGAGAAGCCTGATGTTGGAACTCTATTGTTGGTAAAGACTCTGGGAGAACCTTTATTATGAGTTTTATTATTTAATATTTTAATCATCTATTTTTCCTTTCTGCTTTAGCAATGAAACGGTAATAGGTTGTACACATTAACTATTTTAAACCTATCTTTGCATGTCTAGTGTGTTAAAGCTTCATGCCTTCATTTAAACGGAATATCTGTTTGACCATTCTACTGATCTTTGTATTTAGATTAAGTGCAATTCATAACATATCTTTGCACCCCCTTAACCTACGCCCTTTTGGCTGTCTGCAATGTGTTTTCTTGCATCTTGAATTATTGGATTCTGTTGGTCCAAGTCCAATCATCGACGAGTTCAATTTATTTCCAACTCATAAATTTGTAATTGTGTGTTTTTCATTGGGCTTGAAAAGATGAAAATGACTTACTAATCTGAAAAGCAAGGATGCGTTATAGAAATCACTGGATGACAGTGAATTAGTCCTTTTAATTAATTTCACTATCATCATTTACAAACTGACTTGCACCTGGATAATTGATTTCCTCATATAAGGTAAGGCAATGTTTAGCATACATGAGTGTATACACACAAACACATACATGTTGCAAAAAGCAAGAATTGACGGTAAAGATGGTGGAACATTTTCTTATGTGATGTTTGAAACCAATAAACCAGTCTCTTCCGAATTGTCTAATAATGCTCTCTTCTATATTGTAATAATTTCAAAGACATTTTCATTCAGGGTTGTCAATCTTAGTTTGTATTAGCATCTTATTTTTGCATCCAGGTATTTCCTTCACATATTCCTTCTGTTTTGACTGTGTAAAGGGAAGGCTGTGCATACATGGGTGTATGCACACAAACACATACATGTTACAAAAAGCAAGAAGTGATGGTAAAGATGGTGGAACATTTTCTTATGTGATGTGTGAAACCAATAAATCAGTCTCTTCCCAATTGTCTAATAATGCTCTCTTCTATCTTGTAATAATTTCAAAGACATTTTCATTCAGGGTTGTCAATCTTAGTTTGTATTAGCATCTTATTTTTGCATTCAGGTATTCCCTTCACATGTTCCTTCTGTTTCGACTGTGTAAAGGGAAGGCTGTGCAGTTCTGCCTGCTTACTCCAAATCCAGCAATGCTGGAAGTATGGTAAATTTGGTTGCTATGCACTAGATGTTGTGTTGCGTGCATTGATCATTATGTTATTGAGTGGCATGGAATCGAAGCATTGAAAGAAGAAATTTATATACCAATTACAAGGGCTCACGCTAAAAGATTGAAAGTCACAATTCAATGTTTGGCAAGGGGAGGTATCATGAAAGGAATTGATGACTATGATGTAACAGTAACTTGAAGAGAAAAAATTATCTTTCTCGTATATTAATTTTGTTCGAATGAGTACATCAATTTATATACAAGATTTATTCACAAAATAGGAAGCTAATCAATACAATTGATTCCTAAATAATAAAATTGATTTATTCCTAAATAATAGAATTGGTTCCTTGATAAGCTCCTACAAATACTCCCTAAATATCTCCTAGAATTACTTCCTAAAATAATCTTCTACATATCTTCCTACACAATAACATATGGTCTACTTTTTCTTTGGTGATGCTAATCATATTTGACTGTTCAATATGATTAGTATTCCTGTCTTGGAATTCTTTGATTTTTTTATGCCAATTTTTACATCTGATAATGCTACTTTTGTTTCAATAATTGTGTCCAGGCACTACAACGAACTTTAGAATTCGAGGATGAATTAGCTGAAAAATTTGGAGGCGGCTCTAGTAGTAGAGAGGTTGGGAATGAGATAGAAGAAATTGGCAGGGACAGCAATAGTCAAAGTGTATCAGATATTCGGAAGAAGTATGAAAGAAAGCTTGCTGCTAATCAGGGAGAGCCTGAAGTATGTATATTAATATTCCTGAAAGAATGATAACATGTTTCTCAAGATACATGATTTGATGTCAAATTCCCACTTTTGGTTTGTGCTTGCAGGAGAAGGGTGAAAGTAAAGATTTATCAGTACCAGGAGCTGGGGTACATCTTTCCCCTTTTGTATTTTCATTTCGTCATGTGTATGTTTCCTGGACATCTGTGTGCATTGTGCTTGTTTTTGGAGCTTTTATTGTTTGCCAATCTTCCAATAAAATAAATTGTAATTTGGAGTTGATAATAATTTCCCAGTCCCTATTTTATAAAGTATCTTGTGGATTAATTTGTTATTAATCTCCAACAGAATGACAATGATTCTTTCTGTGTGGCTGAAGAATGTATTCTTTTTTACTAAAGGGTTCATGTGGCCTTTTTATTGGATTTTGAGTTTACTAATGGTTTCATCTAGTTTCAAGCTCCTTGTTTATAGATCTAATATTGGTTGTTGGTAATTATTTGAGCTCATTGATTTTGCAGTTCAACTTCCGTGGAATTATTTCATCTTGCTTTGAGCCTCATTTGACAATTTATGTTGAGTTAGAACAGAAGACTCTGATGGAGAATCTCGACAAACTTGTTCAGGTAGTAAATGTCCATAAATCCTCAACATATGCGTTTGCTTTTATGCTAATTTCCCCTGAACTTTAATTTCTTTTCAATAGGAGGAAACATGGGATATTGAGGAGGGCAGTCAGAATAATGTTTTATCCAGTAGCATGCAGGTAAACGACTGGATGTGCATCTTATTCTTCATCATGCCCATAATGTTTTTGTTCTTGGGAAAAAGGTCCCATGGAGGTCCCCACTTGCTCGAGAGAAAATAGTCATCTTGGCAATTATCATGCAGTTTTGCATATTGGCATTGAAACGATGCTTGGTCCTTTATGTCATAATTTGTTGCAGTATGTTCATTGGAATAACAGTGTCCTTTCTTGTGGTGTTAGTTGTTTCTAATAATCAAGAGGAGCTTAAAGAGGTGCAGTGCCCTGACAAAGAACCAGACATTATTTAATTTGTTCAAGGTACCTTTTTCAGAGAATATATTTTAATATTTGTTTTGGTTGGACTTCCTTCCTGCGGCATTTCCTTATATCTTGATATTTTATGAGACTTGAATAACTTGAATTCTTTTCAACATAACGCATGGTAGTGTAGTGCTATAGTAATTATTGTTGGACAAGGATCAAGGAAAGAAATGTCAGGCAGATAAATTAAGGACAGAATTTTAGACTCTGGACTAGTGGAAGAACCTCTTTTAATCATAGAAAAAAGGTATTATCCAGTAAATAATGATTCCATTAAATTTTTGATTTACTGCTAGCAAAAGCAGTGGTAGTAGCAATATTGTTTTTGTAGTTTTTTTTTTTTGGTGCATGTAGGCTCTATATTGAAAACCTGATTCCAAATAAATGACATTGAAGCGTGATGTGCTCTACTGATCTTCTAGCTGATTATCAGACTACAGTGCTATGGGTCTATAAACTATGCTCACTGTCTTACTGTATGCTCTTTTTCTGTAGGTATTTGAAAGAATTCTAAAAGCATATGTTGCGAAACTTAAAGCAAGACTACCAAAGGGTGGTATGGGTATTGTTGCTGCTGCTACAGGCATGGATGGACAAATAAAGGTATGAGCATGGCTATTTCTTCATTTCTTGAATAATCAAGTTGCCCTTTATGCTGACTACTAATTCACTATGTGCTAATTACCGCAGATGTCTGACAGAGATGAGAAGGTCATTTGCTATATTATCAATTCAGCTGAGTACTGCCGAAAAACGGTTAGTTGCATTCTCTAGTTATGACATTTTCTATAATTATTTAGTACTCGCTCGATTTGTGTCTATAGTAGGTTATTTCCTTGTCAAGATGTTAGCAGTTGTTTTAAATAGGCAAAAATTTCTACATTTAAATTTCTTAAATAAATGTGGTCTCTAGGATTCCTTGTCTATGGTGTTGTGTTGTACCCCAATTCTATGGTGATTAAGGATTACTTATCATGAAGGATTTCAAAGGCCTTTTCATGTTGATATTTGCAGTTGAATTGATCACCATTTTATGGACAATGACAGAATATGCATTTAACGCTAAAGTACCCTCTTTGTTGCATTTAAATCCTTATCCTTGGATAATTCACAATTTGATTTTATGTTCAATCTTTCTTTTTTCTTTTTGATCTTTGTGGCTAAATTCTTTTTTCTTTATTTATTTCTCAATGTATTATTAGTACTAAATGTCATTTATTTTGAAACTAGATGAAAAGGCCTATATAATTTAGTTTGCCATGTACTTTTTGATAAACATCCTTGCTAATGCTAATAACTTGTGTGACATATTTGAAAACTTCAATTTTCTGACAGTCAGGTGAACTGGCTGAAAGTGTATCCAAAATAATTGATCCTCAACTGGCAGCAGGGGTGGATATGTCAGCAGTTGAGGTACAATCATTTTTATTCAATAGATTATTGTCAAAGGCTAAAAGCAATATTCTATTCTTCTGTTTTATATAAATTTAAGAGTCCTGTAATTTTGCAGGAGGAGTTCTCGGGACTTATTACAGAAGCATTAATGACTCTAGTGCATGGCCTAGAAACTAAATTTGATTCTGAAATGGTTACGATGACACGTGTTCCATGGGGTACACTTGAAAGTGTTGGTGACCAATCAGAGTAAGATATATCTTTGTTAAGGATGTAGCAATGGATTCTATGCTCTGTTGTAAATTCCACATAGTAACTATAATCATCTTCTTGCAGGTATGTCAATGGCATAAATATGATCCTTACAAGTAGCATTCCCGTACTTGGAGGCCTTCTATCTCCAATTCATTTCCAATACTTTTTGGACAAGGTGATTATAAAGATGATCTTAGCCCATGAGACTAGAGTAGCAGAGGATGATTTTACTAACCGTTCGCTTCCAAATAGGGGTATAAACGAACCGAGTTGAGCTGAGCTTCAAAGAGTTCAAGCTGGGCTCATTAAAATTTTTTCGAGCTCGAGCGTAACTCATTTCGAACTTGAGCTAAATATCAACAAGCTCAAGTTTGGTTTGTTTAACAAACGAGCCAAGCTTTTGTTGAGCTTTTATCGAGTCAAATCTCAAATACCTTTATAGGAATTTTACTTTACAATCTTAAAGATTTTAGTTTAAAAATAATAAATTTCTCTAAAAAAAATCATCTACTTTGTAATTCTAATGATTTTAATTTAAAAATAATAATTTTAGTTAAATGACTATATTAACGAGCTAGCTCATGAACTTACAAATAAACGAGCTTTCAAGCTTGAACGAGCCAAATATCTAAAAGTTCAAGCTTGGCTCGTTTACTAAACGAGCTTAAAAATTAAGCTCGAGGTTGGCTCATTTAGAAAACGAATCGAGTCCGATTGAGCTTTTATCGAGCCAAGCCTTGAATAGCTCACGAACAGCTTGTTTCATTTATAGCCCTACTTCCAAATGTAGATCTTGGACCTAAAAGCTGCTGAATTAACATTCAATTTCTGTTATTTATCAATAAAATCAATTTTTTTATAACTAATATGATAGATAGTTGTCCATCGTCATTTGATGAGAGATGTGGCAACCTTCATATATTTCCTTTGTTTGCATTTAACATTTTGAAATTCTAATCCAAACTGGTTCAAATGCGTTAATAGCATGGACCTCCTTGTGCTTATTTTTTTTCTTTTACCTTGTGCAGCTAGCATCATCTCTTGGTCCACGATTTTATGCCAACATTTTCAAATGCAAGCACATATCAGAAACTGGAGCCCAACAAGTAGGAAATGCCATTGTTTTCTTATATTCTTTCTTAAAAAAAATTGTGTTCTCTTAAAGAGAAGGTGTGTTTAAATGACATTTACTAAGATGCAGGTCATTAAATACTACTCTGAATCTCATAACTAAGATCATTAAATCATGTCTTCATGTATGAAGTCGTCATTTTTTCCAATGATTTCTCTCATATGCCAAGTCTCACGCGCAAAGAATGCAAAGTCTCACGTGCAAAGAAAATTCTCATTTGTTCTTGAAAATATTAAATTCCTGAACTTTTTTTTAAAAATTTGTGCATCTATATTAGAAATCAAAAGTTAGCCTGTAACCCATATGAAAATTCTGTTATTCTTGCTATGCTGAAGCTGCTAGCCCGCAGTTTTGTGATACATATCATTTCATGACATGGTTACATCTTTACTGATGTACCTGAAGTATCAAATTCCTACATTACATCTAAAACTTTGAGATGCAATTTTTTCCAAGGTATAGAAAAGTTATTTTGTTTTAGTAGTTTGAAAACAATTCACGTTTGATGAAAGAAAGCAATAATTATTATAAATTTGAATTAAGAACTCTATATATTTGCATTCTCATTAGACTACTTTCTGTGATTGTTTCATGTAACTTGGAAATAACAAATGGCATGATGCACTGCAGATGCTTTTAGATACTCAAGCTGTAAAGACGATTCTTCTAGAGATTCCTTCCCTTGGTCGACAGGTAGAGCACTTGCAAATACTTTAAATTGATCAAAGGTTATGGAAGAAAATTTGCTAATTTTGTTTCTCATTTACAGTCGAAAATAACTCCCTAATAATTGATCACTATTTGAAATGAAGCTGGTTTCTGCAACTTGTTCCTCAGATCTGCAAAGCTTTTATTTGCGCCCTACACCTGGTTTCCTAAGTAGTTACTGAAATGCCTGCCACAGATGGAATTGTATGCAACATGTGATTTATGGATTATTGTGATTTGTGATAGCCTAAAGCCCATATGATTAGTCTGAGAGAAGTTAGCTCAAACCAGCTGGCTCAAAATGGCTAGGCCAAGGGAGCTTAACAGTTGGGCTTGGCCTATATGCCCCCACCCCAAAAAAAAATTAAAAGAGAAAAGCTGATACGGCATGCAAAGCTGGTGTTTTACAGTAACCACTGTTGATGACTTCTGTGCATGAGTTATATTTTCTTGTACGGGTCAAGAAAAGCCAATTAATACTTGTTCAGGAACTTGCGCATTTGAAGGACAAGTTTCAGCTATTAGATTATTGTTTTCATGCACTATGTAATCTGATCTCCTTTCGATTTTTTCACTGCCCCGTACCCAGAGTAATCATTTTAACCATGTGGATTTATTTTACTGAAACAGACATCAAGTGCTGCTAGCTATTCAAAGTTTGTGAGCCGTGAAATGAGTAAAGCTGAAGCACTTTTGAAGGTCTTGATCATGTTATTCTTAGGCTTCAATTTTTCTTGTTTAGTACACGTTTCCTTTTCTGATGCAATGTCGTTTTTGTTTCTACAGGTTATACTCTCCCCAGTAGATTCTGTGGCAGATACATACAGGGCATTGCTACCAGAGGGAACACCAATGGAATTTCAGCGTATTCTGGAGCTTAAGGTTACTGCTTGTTGGCCTTCTATTTCTGTTGGTTTAAGATTTCTTTTCTAACAAGTCGGTTTCTAATATTTGCATTTAGAACAAGCAAATCAACTAAAACACTAATTACTAAATCCCTCTTATGCTGGGATGATGTGGATCCCTTCTCCCTTAACCAGAGGTCTCGAGTTTGAGTCTTGGGTATCGAGTACCTTTAAAACTTGGGATGGAGTGCTTTACCTCTTTAATGGGCCTACCCGGCAAAAATCCGGATTAACACCGGATGGAGTGGACAACTTAATTAAGTAGTAATACATCACCATTCACCACCAGCCTGTTCCAGCAAAGCTATAAAATACCCAAATACTCGGGAATCATGAAGTTGTGAAATACTGGCTGCCAGAAGCATACATGTCTCTTGTAAAAGGAAAGGAATCGTTGTATGAAGTAGAGGGATGATTTTATGAACTTACCATATGGTTTTTGTGCTTGTTTCATGGCTTTACCTCTCTCCCTATCATTTGTTTCAATTAAGCATGAATTTCCTCACCCTTTGTCATCTGTATCATAGATACATTGGCCATGCTCAGCTACCTTTTATACCTGCTGGATGCTCTATGTCTTGTGGAATTAGGTTTGCTAAGCAATGAATTCAATTTTGTTGCTTAGTGATTTTGGGTGGCATATAGATAAATTGATCGTCTTTTAGTAAAATCTTTAATGCTATGTCTGGATACCGACTTTTAAGCTTCAGGATGTGGATTTATTTTTAGTTAGATTATTAATAGTTTGTTGATTTCAGATAATACTATTTTACTTGTTAAGAGCTTTGCGGAGTGCATTTGAAAAAACAACACTATTTATGAATCATTTCAAATCCGCGACATTCTCCATGTTTTCTAGCTTAGTAAATATTCGTTACTCTAATCCATTGAACAAAAATATATATATTTATCAAATTTAAATCTGTGTTTACCTGTTCCACTTTCAGAGTGCAGTTACAATCAAATAAGTTTTTAGGTTTATGAGACATTTATGATTCGATATTTTACACATATTTCTGCTCATTTAACCTTCGGGACTCGTTCACTCGCTCAGGGTCTTAAAAAAGCAGATCAGCAGAGTATACTTGATGACTTTAACAAACATGGGCCAGCAATCACACAGCCTTCAATTGCGGCATCAGTTGTACCTGCTGCTCCAGCTGCTCCGGCTGCTGCAATCACAAATCCAGCTGTTGGATTCATCGCCTCCCGAGAAGATGTGCTTACCAGAGCAGCTGCACTTGGACGAGGTGCTGCAACAACTGGGTTCAAGAGGTTCCTTGCTCTAACCGAAGCTGCTAAGGACAGGAAGGATGGACCTTTTAGAAAACTCTTCAATGCCTGAGATCTGCCATTCTAATGTAAGCTC
>CAOGCB010310902.1:0-12997 GCA_948266635.1 Cnidoscolus chayamansa
AAGCTAAACATCTTAAATTTCATTTAAGAGATGAAACAAACTTGTAATCCATTTCCTCCAAATAATAATTCCTCATTTATGGGTGTGGAATGCAAGAGTAATTTTTGTTTTATAAGGGAAAAATAATAGAACAGAAATGTCTGCTTAAAACATGGAGAATTAAATAGGCAAAACACTATATATTGTTCAGTCCAGATCATGTAATAAAATAAACACACACGGGCATTTGACTGCCTAAGTAACGTCCTGAGCAAATGGTGAAGTAGCCATATACATACTTGTGTGGATTGAATAAGCTGAGCAACTCAAGAAGGTGAAATGTTCTGGTGAAAAGCTGGCAGAAACTGGGGTTGCAAGATGACTAGACAAACCCCCACCCACTCATTTCCATAGTCTTAAAAATGCATTTCAATCAGTTAAACACTGGCAAAATGAAATTAACAAACCATGCTAGGGAAAATAAACAACATGATCACCTACTCAGGCCCATAGTTGATAATCCTTTTACCATATCAATTAACACTAAGATCACTTTAGCATTGAAACAGGATAAAAGGTTTCCCATATAGTGGTATATAAGCAAAAGAAAGCAAGTAAACAGCCTAGTCATCGTCCGTCAATGTCTACTTCAATCTAGTTCCACTTGTAATAAATTAATAATGTCCAGTATCCTAACTCAAAAGTCACTAAACCAAACAAGAAACCTACAACCAAAAATGTTAAACCTCTTCTAGCAGCTACTGGTCATTACTTCCACAAATTAGTTAAGGACTTGGGGGTGCTTATATCATGTTGTTTCTTCTTTGCATCTTAAAATGATTTGATGTCAACTTCCTAAACAATGATCAATACAACTTCCCCAATAAAAGAATTACTTAAGCATCACAACAACATTTGCATCTGTAAGAGAAACTGTATGCATTAGCTTGTTATGCTGCCGAAAATAGAAGAACAAACAGACTTCCTCATTTCTTTGTCTACTCTGTCCAACTACTAGTAGAAAGCAACTAGTAGAAAGCAAGTAAACAGACTACTTATTGCCCATCTCTTGATGCTGTTGAAACCATAGCTCATTGCATTCCCAAATGAGTTGATCACCTAGCAATGCATATCATCATCTTTCTTTTTTTCATTTTAAACTTTGTTTGTCAAGCATGCAGCATGGTTAATACCCAATAGTGATAATAATGAATCCCTCCAGTAATTTAGACCTATTTGAGTCACAAAGACAATTGCATTTGCAAGAGAGAAATTGTGTATATGAACCTGTTACAATGGCTTACAGAGAAACAAACAGAGCACTTCTTTCTCAAGATACAAATTGTTTTGTCTCAAAATTTGGGCATTCAATAATGTTGACACCAGCTATCAAAAATAGCTAAGATTAGGTGGGGGGTGTATTTCGGGTTAAGACAATGTTTCATCTCATAGTGATCTCAAAGATGAACACTAAAAAAAGAAGTAAATTACTAAATAAAGCTAAAACCCAAAACAAAGTAAACTTCTATCTGCAATCAATAGTAGCTAATGCTCACTCATCCACATTAGTACATTATTATCTTACTTTTAACCATTAAACGTCATGTTACACTTCTGAGGAAGGGGGGAAAACGGAAGCTTTTATAATCCTTCTTTTGAAGAAAGAAGCGCAGAAGGCAGTCCTAGAGCTGAAGCTTATACCGACAATCGAGCAAAAGTAAGAAGTGAAAACCATATATACAACATCGACAATAGACAGATGGAAGTAAATAATATCCAATTCAATCCCAGATCTAAGCATTTGAAGCTTTAATCATAGAAACAGCATCAGTCATCCAGCAAATAATGAATCCAATTAGAAACCAAAACCGCAAATCTTTGCATGAAAGCACTTCAATTAAACAACAAAAAATAGCAACAGATAACCTCAAATCTGAGCAAAAAACAAAGGATAAGAGCGCCACAAAAGGAAATAGGATGGAAATTGGGTTACCAAAATTCCGACCAACGATACAATGCCAAGTGGGTCCATGCCTCCTATCGAACTCCTTCTTTATGTGCTCAGCTACATCCTTCTCTACATTGAGCTTCTCGAATGCCTGAATAAAAAACCATCCGGATAAATAAAAATTGAAATGGAAAGAAATATGAAGGCCCAGTTTAGAGTGAGGGGAAGGAGCTAACGGCGATAGCAATATCAACGGCCTCTTTCTGCATGTCATCTTTCATGTCAGCGTTCTTGATGATGATTTTCTTGGCGGTGGTAGGAGTAGTGGGAGAAACTTTCAGATCATCTGAAATAGGTTTACCCACCAGACCTCCGGTGATGCTTCTCTTGGGTTCTTCAGTGCTCATAATTTGTGTTGGTATGGTAGATTAAATTTGCTTTGAGAAGAGGCTACTGGGTTGTGATTGAGCTCGAGCGAGAAGAACCACACTCGCAGCATATATTGATGATTGTCGGAATTACATTTCCAATTTGGACTATTAGATGGATTCACATTTCAATTTTATGTAGATCTATTTCATCCAACCCAACTAGGCCCAACCCAAAGGAAAAGGAGGAGGAGGAGGAGAAGGAGGAGAAGAGAAATCCTGGACATGAATGATTCAATATTATAATGGGACGACGTCGTTTGGCAAGGTACTGCTGAGGAGCGACAGGTTTGGACTTTCACCGCGCCATAAAAATGGATTGACCAGAATAAAACAAAGAAAAATGGCATGAAAATGAAATGAAATGATTCAACAATAAAAAGAACGCAGAATTGCTGAGACCTCAGAGTGAGAGGGAGAGTGGGACACAGCCTTCTTTATTTCGCTGAAACAACTCAGTACCTTCATCTCAAAGGAAAACCCACATACACTATGACTACTGAAGAATCCAAAAGAAGCATCACCGGACCTCTTGTCGGTAAACCCATCTCAGATGATCGCAAAGTCTCTCCTACCACCAAGAAAATCATCATCAAGAACGCTGACATGAAAGATGACATGCAGAAAGAGGCCATCGATATTGCCATCGCGGTTCGCTCTCTTTCTTTCTTTCTCAACTTCGTCTATGTATTTGTCTCCTTTCAATTTTTTTACTTTATTATCTCTTTTTTTTTTATTATTATTTTTTATTTTTGATTGCAGGCATTTGAGAAGCTCAATGTAGAGAAGGATGTAGCTGAGCACATAAAGAAGGAGTTCGATAGAAGGCATGGACCCACTTGGCATTGTATCGTTGGTCGGAATTTTGGTAACCCAATTTCCATCCTATTTCCTTTTGTGGCGCTCTTATTCTTTGTTTTTTGCTCAGATTTGAGGTTATCTGTTGCTATTTTTGTGGGTATTGTTGTGATTTCATGCAAAGATTTGTGCAATTGGTTGATGACTGATGCTGTTTCTATAATTAAAATATAGGAATGATTAGATCTAAGCATAGGTTAGATGTTATCTGCTTTTGCTCGATTGTCTATATAAGCTTCAGTTTCAGGTCTGCCTTTTGCACTTCTTTCTTCAGCTAAAGGATGATAAGAGCTTGCATTTTTTTCCCTCACGTAGAAGTGTAATATGAAGCTTAACGTTTCAATAAAATTAATATGTTGTAAATGTGGATGAGCGATCATTAGCTATTTCAGATAGTTTGAACGTTTATTTTTTCTTTTGGTGTTTATCTCTAGTTAGTAGTTCACTTCTTCTTCAAGCTTTCATCATCGAGATCACTAAGAGATGGAACATTGTCTAACCCATAATCACACCCCCACCTAATCTTGGGTTTTTATTGTGGCTGATGTCAACATAATTGAATTCACCAATTTTGAGACAGAGCAATTGGAGCTTGAGAAACAAAAGTCCTGTTTGTTCCTCAGTTGGGCAACGTACTATTTTAATATATACTATTCTCTTATAAATGCAATTGTCTCTGTTGTTCAATTCAGTTAAACAGTGGGTGGAACTCATTGTTATCATGCATTCTTGTCAAACAACGTTTGAAATAAAGAGAAGAAAGATGATTATATGAGTATTTCTTTGTGATTAAGATATCTCATTTGGTTGCAATGAGCTATGGCTCAATAACATCTAAAGAGGGCTTCACTTGTGATCTTAGTTGTTTGTGGCTGATTTAGTCTTATTAGACAATTTTGATAGGCATAACTAGTTTGTTTACTTGCTTTATACTAGTAGTTGGATGTAGTAGACAAAGCAATTTAAATCTTGAGAAAGAGGAAGTCCATTTGTTCTTCTCAGTGAAACACCATAACAAGCTCATGCATAGAATTTCTCTTACAAATGCAAATGTTGTTGTGCTGCTCAAAGTAACCTTTTAATGGGGAATTTGTATTTATCATTATTGATAAGGTTGCACAATTGACAACTTCATTCTAAAACGCAAAAAAGACATGACATGATATGAGCACCAAGTCCACAAGTATGTGGATGTAATGACCTATAGCTCAGTAGCTTCTGGAAGAGGTTCAGCAATATTATTTTTGGTTTGAGCAACTTCTGGTTAGGAATTAGGACAATATTAATTTCCAATTAGGAGGGCAACTTAATCAGTTGCAGTGGACAATATCACAGATGGACAATGACTAGGCTATTTACTTTTACTTTTTTGCTTCTTAACCACTAAATGGGAAATCACCTAGTATCATATACATGCAGGGTTAGTAAATTCAGTTCTGATCACAGCATCTCTAATTATGAAGACACAAACTTGTTTTCTCTAGTTAGGCTAGTATTGCCACTGGTATAGTTTCTTCACTATTATAAACATGTGTGATTAAGCAAGCATCTGATCTTTAGTGTTGATCAATAAAGTAAAATGATTATTAAGTGATAGGCCTGGATGGGTAATAATCATGTTAATTTTTTTAATTTTTTTTTTACCTGTTTTGAACTGATGAGAATTATGGACTGGGCAATTGAGCTTTTTCCTTTTTTCCTTTTCTCCTTTTCCTTGGGAATTTGGGGGACGGGGGGAGGGAGGATTTGTCTGGTCAGCTTGCATCTTCAGTTTCTGACAGGTTTTGACCAGAACATTTCACCTCCTAGAGTATTGCCCAGCTTATGCAATCCACATTGCTTGTTTCTAGTGATCCTCAATGAGCATTGATTAGTGATAACTTCCTCAACAAGTAAGGATATGGCTACTTCAGCATCTGCTCAGAAAGTTACGTGGGCAGTTAAATGCCCATGATGAGCAAAATCATAGTCTAATATCTATACTTTTGGCTGTCAAGCTTTAGATATCTGTATATTTTATTACATGATCTGAATACGCTATGTAGTCTTTTTAGTTCTCCATCGACATGTTTCAAACAGTCATTTCAGTTCTAGTTTATTTCCCTTGTAAATCAGAAGTGACTCTTGAATTCCACCTCCTCCACCCTTGCAGACTACGACTGATTATTTTTGGGAAAATGAATTACAATTTTGTTTCACATCTTAAATGAAATTTTAGTGATGTTCATATTCTTATTTATTTATCTGTGGTGTCCGCAGGTTCATACGTGACTCATGAGACAAACCACTTTATTTATTTCTATTTGGACCAGAAAGCAGTTCTGTTATTCAAATCTGGGTGACGAGTATGGAAAACCCATCACGAAGATGGGGGCAGCGACTTCATGATCATTATGCTATGTACTTAATTGGCTGCTGTATGTATTTAACCAAATCTACTGGCTTGCAAAAACTCTAGCCAGAGATAAATGTGCCAAAATTGTATATTTAATATCATTTGAAATGGTTTTGAACTTTGGAATGAGATGTGGTCTTTCAATCAACATAGTCCCCATCTTATTATACTATTTACTAATACTAGCTGTAACTTCAGTGTATTCTTAAAGGTGAACATGGCTTTGAAACCTATATAACACGAGCTTTAATTAAGTAGGTTTAAAGGAAAATCTGATAGTATATTCCAAGTTGCTTGGAAATTGCCAAAGATAGACAGCAAAAATGTTGCTCTCAATATCGAACCTGACACTCTTATCAAAATGTCACTTCTGTGCTAATCATTAGTTAAATACATTATGTGTAAAAACATGCCATAAAATCCGAACAATATTCTTCGGAGATGGCAACCCCTTGCTCATAACGAGGCTATTGTACAAAAAAGTCTCTTCCTACGTCTCATCATCAGAATCCTGCACAACTTTACACCTCTTTATTCTTTTGCCATTAGAAACACCGCATCCATTTTCACCGTCAGATTCACCTGCACCCTTAGGACTATCCACTTGAGGTGACAAAACCCTTTCTGATTCGTTGTCCTCCGAATCATGTGATCTGCTAGCATTGTCGTTGGCAGCATCACGGCTATTTGGAGCATCTTCTCCATTGTTCCTGTTATCTAATATTCTGAAATCCCTGGAGGTGCTACGCTTGGCATGCTTCAGTAAATTCACTTTGCTCACCTTGCTGAGTCGGATGAGATATTTCTCATAATCTTCTATCTGAAAAATCAGGTCAGGAATACATTTATTCTCCCTCCTGATCTTGTTGATGATACCCTTAGTAATAGGGTTTTCTTGTTGTTCCTGCAAATCCCATGTAATGGAATCCATAAACAACGAATTATTGAAAGAAAAACACGTATGCTATGTTTATTGCATTTACAGATGGTGACAGAAACAAATACCCTTTGCAATTCCGCAACAAATTTATAGAGAGGAACTGTGAGCTGCTTGCAGGTTATTTCCACAAGCCTCTGGAAAGTTGAATTGGGGATGAGTTGTTTGCATCCTTTTGGAGCAATTCTGAGTCTTGAAATCTGAGCCAAGTGCTTGTAGAACTTTGCAGTCAATCTCAGCAAATGCTCTGCTTGGGGATCTGCTTATATCAATTTAACAAAAATAATATATATAATACTTGAAACAGAATAATGAATACAACAGATTAATTTGTCTATGAAAACTGACTGCTTATTTACCCCTAAGCTTCATCAAAACAAAGGAAGATAATACTTTCACCACAGCTTCAGCCCTCAAGTAAAGATTATCCTCAAGCATGAATCCAGAAACCTCGTCTACATTCTGACTAAGACGAACGCTTTTTTGCCACAGCAAAGAGAACGTCTTTAGTTTTTTCATGGCCCAATCCATATCAGTGATAACTGCTTCAATTAACTTTAGTATGCATGAGCTTATAGCAGTGCTTGTCGACTGGTTTATTATGGGGTATGATTCAGACATCTCTATCTGGGTATTCCTCTCCAATCCAGTGACTTCCAATAGTTCCTTAGCCATGTACTGAGCCACAATTAAATCATTTGGCGGTGCGCTTAAAGAGATGGCAAGTGCAGCCACACTTCCAGAAATCTTGGAATTTCTAATGCCATTCCTTTCGCAGACATGAATACCCCATGATCCAATAGAATTCCTCCATTTGGAGGGCAACTTCTCACAAACCAACAATATCGTCTCACAGACAATCTGAAAATCAAATGACATTTCAAATGGTCAGCAAGCATAAAGTTTTTCAAAATTTTGATCAAGTGAGGCACAGATAATGCATTTACCTCGATTTCAGAAAAAGAAGATTGTTCTAGAAGCTCAGTGAACAGTGGCCTCAGAATTTTGATAATGAATATCACCTTGATTCTTATCTGTTGATCACCAATCCTGGAAATTTCTTCATATTCTTCATCAACCTCGTATTTGAGAGTAGAGACGGACAACAAATCTTCAAGCAATCCAGTTGACTGTGAAATCTTCAAACTAATTGTAATCAATTCCTTCAAACATAGTAAAGCTAGGTGAAGATGCTCCTTTCCATCTTCAGCATCCTTTTTCCCCTTCATTTCTTTTCGCTGATCTTTTGCAAACTTTAGCCCTGAGTTAAGCAAGCAAATTAATTTCAGCAAAGGAGGCCCCATTAATTTGATTTCCCCATAAATTAAAGTCTTCAATGGATCTTCTTTTCTTCCAGTGGGGTAAGATCTTATGTGATGAAGGGAACTATTCAAGACAAAACGAATAATCTTAACGCATTTCAATGTCTCCCTTGAGGGAAACTGGCTATGGTGCTGGGAATCTGAACTTCTAGAACATTCACTATTGAATAGACTTAGTGCCGTTTTCATTAGCTGACAGAGACTTGAAGTTGCCAAGAAGGAAATCTGTTCTTGAGTCCATCCATCGTTGCTGAGATAAGGCATATCAAGAGCATTTGATCGTACATTCTGACTTGTGACAACAGAGCTCTGCTTTGAACTATACTTTTCCAGTGACTCATGAAAATTAACAAACTCGAGAATTTCCTTTTCAAGATCTACCCTGTTCAAATCTGTTGCTTTCTCCAATTCAGTAGCAATAGCATTTAATACCACTTCAATAATTCCTGATAAAATCACTGCACAGCATTTCTTATTTTCTTCTTCTACAGATGTAGCAACAGAACCCTGGGTTGAACTAAGAATGTCTGATCTGACATGAAGAGACGAAAACTAATAAGCAAGAGCTTTCATCTATAGAAATACAACTTCCACTCATGTTTTCACTAAAGAAAGATTCCTTAAAAACCAAGAACAGTTCAAACATATTGAGGTTTTTGTTTGTCTCCAGAAAACATCAACTTGTTTGTGATTTTTAAATAAAATGGTGCAAATGAGACAAGAAAACTAAGCTACTTTTAGGGGAAACTTTGTTATTTTGTGCATTTTCATCTCAAGCCACCACAGGAAGCCACAAATGAAAACTACAACTCAGCTCCTTCCTATTCAATTATATTACATTCAACCATAATAGAAAATATGAAAACCTTGTAGATCTTACGCACTCCAAACAGCATGCAATAGTTTTCAATAAGACTCTCAATAGTGTATCCAAACAAAATATGTCATTTTCTCAAAAAAAAAAAAAAGTTTCTGAGAATGAGTTATTCTCTGCAAAAGCCTTGCAATGTCCCAAAGTTATTAAGGAATTATAGTGCTAAATAGAAAACCTCCCAAACCTTCCAAATTTCCCTTCTTTAGAAATTTCCGAATGTGCAAGAAAGCCTTGGAGAATGCCTCACTGGACAGATTTCTTCCTACCTGCAGCAATTGAATATCCATGATGTGACTAAACCTTCATGTCTTACAATTCCTGTCAATGGAGCTGCTTAATTTCATAATTAACAATACCTCATTCTCTTGAGAAAAGGAGAAACCAAAACATGCCCATAAGGAATCTGGATTATTGGTTTTATCACAGGGTTGAAGGAGCAGAATCCAAGAAACACAAGATAGAAGACAATCTATAGGCTCTTCAATGATAACCTGGCCACACTCCGATTTAACACAGCTACTAATTTGAAGTTGAATATCATCATCCTGTTAATAACAGGTCTCAATGTCAAGCACAGAATTCAATACTTCTGTACAATAGTTAAAATACCAGATTTTATACGAAATAAGAGCCTATAGGTTTTCCTTCTCCAAATTTGACATGACAAATTTTAAGATTTACATATAATACAAACTCTTACTGACCAACTACCTCCTTGAAAAAATGAAGGAAGTGAGGCAAGAGGAAATCTAATACAGCTACCCCACTTGCTGGATCCACTAAGACAAGCTTCAAAAGACCATGATACATGGCTTTCTTCACTTTTGCCTGAAGACAGCAATTGAACTGATTGTTTAGACAGTTGGAGAAAATTTGAGTAGATGCAAAGCATATTTTGAAAAAGAAATAAAAAGATGTAACCTGCAGATAAAGACATCTTTGTAGTAAACCACCCAACTCTTGAAAAAGACCTCCAGAATAGCCACAGGGCATTTCAGCTTGCTGGCTGCAACTCGCTTGGCTTGATGAGTCTTGAAATAGATAGTCTTTTGAGGATTGCTTTTCTGCCAACAGAAGACTAATAGCAGCATTTGTCGCTGCAAGCCGAATTGCATCTTCTCTTCTAAACATGGCCTTACGAACAACCAAAATGGTGTAATCCTGCATTGTAAAAGCATTTAGAAAAGGGTTTAATTAAAATAGCAACTGAAAAAGAAAGCATTCAGATATGCTTAAAAATCATAAGCCTCAAATTCGAAGTTGAATATCTTTGTTACAAGATTGATATATACAGAAACAAATAGGCATGTGAATTGATAGAGCCAAGTAAAACTCAAAAGTAATTTTATGTGATTATTTTGACATTTGAACAGGAAAAAGCATGTACCAGAAGATCACGGTTGAATTTGAATACAGGAGCAAGAGCAGCAACAAGATATGAGGCAACATTCCCATGCATAGAAGTGAAGTAATCCAATAATTCCTTCAGACGAGAAACATGTTCCAACACTGGGGAAGGATAACTTTGCACCAGACAAAAGAGCAGTCTGCACAAGAAGGTTTGACACCAAAGTTTTAACCCAAACTTTATAAAATGTTCAATATTAGTGCCGCTCAGTTACCTTATGACTGGTATGCTTTGTTCCGGCTTCAAAGAAAGGATGCGCAACTTGCACTGCTCAATAATCTGAAACACGGTGGCAAATTACTACTGTTGCAATGGACATTACATCCGCGTAACACTAGTTACTTTGCGAAAGACCAAAATTCCTTGGCAAATTTGTCTTAGTTTTGAATAAAGATAACTCAATACATAAAATTGAATCCAGAGAAGTAGGTTGATATCAAAATCAAGAAGTTAACAGAAAAGCATGGAGTATTTGCAAACTAATATCTTTTTTCTACAAATTCGTATCAACGTTAGAGGAGCCTGCCATAACAGAAAATATTACTGAAGGCGATCATACCAACCTCATTTCTTGCCATATCATGGATCTCAAATAAAATTTTCAGCATCTTAACACTAAGCTCTTCAACTCCCAACAGACCATCAAAATTGCAGAGGTCTCCGTGCTTCCCCCCTTGCACTGACTCTAGCAATACAAAGCTAAACTGCACAATGGTAGGAACAATATGCTCCCTTCCGTAGTTGCTCTCATTAACCTGAAGACAAATAAGATTATATCAATTTATCTATATTTTATATACATGTCCCGATGTTAAAATGCCAGCGGACTGATATGTGGTAAAAGAAACTAACAGCTCTTAATACAGACTTCTCCATCATTTGGACATTTTGCAGACACTCTTTCTTTAAATCATCTGGTAACCACGTACATTCCCTGAAAGTTGGAGAGTTCCAAAACGACATCAGAATATTAGATTGGTGGAAGATATGCACTGAATTCTAACTGCTAAAGCACAGTGACTAACAAATTAACAGGTTTATGGATATGTTTCAGATTGAAATGGAGTTAAAACAATAATCCATTGCTCGAGGCTGGCCTCTATATCATGGTAAGACAATAAAGCCATTGATGGTAAACTGACAAGGAATACACAAACAATTGATGCACGGCTAGCAAAGCCTACAAGCAAGAGACAAACTCTATCTTGTAGCATGAATGGGATGTCAATTATTCATAGAGTGATAATGTTAGGCATTTGAAAGTAATAATCCTTACCTCGAAGACTTATAATCGCTATAAGCAGTAAGCACTGCAGTTTTCAAAATCCCCATGGAACTCTCACTAAACTTCCTCACTCTTGCAACAGACAATAAAGCAGCCACAGTAAAATGATTAAGAGCCTTAGGGTCCAATTTCACAAGCCCTATAACCTCCTGCCCCAGAGAGGGATCCTGCTTGACTGCGAAATTAACATGAAGCAAAATAGTCCCTTCAACTTGCCTAATAGTGGAACTCGCTTTCATTCCCAATTCAGAGCCGAAAAACCTCATAATCCCTTCAATCACCTCCCTCTTATTGAAACCTTTAGACGCCAAAACCAATAATTGATATGAAAGCAAGGGCAAGTCCTGTAAGTCGACGCTCTTCATTCCCTTGAACACCTTCTCCAACAGCTCCCTGGCTCTCACCTTATCAAGAAATCCTGCAAGTTCCCTTGCAAGAAAAACCATCTTTACCAACAATCCTTTAGACCAAGCACTCTCGAGAATCCGATCAAATATTAAATTCGCACATTCCTTTCCTTTTTCAACACACAAGCAGCTAAAACAACCCGGAAGAATATCAAGTATCTGGGTATCTTCGGAACCTAATAATTTCGACAAATCCATAACAATGGACTCAACAATAGACTCGAGATCTTTGATAGGGACGTATTTTAATAGGGTGGCGAAGAGATTGATTGTTTTGAGGGAATTAGAATCGTGTGGGAATTGGGAAGAAAGGAAGAGATGGGTGTAGGTAGAGAGAAGAGAAGAGAGTAGGGAGGATAGGGAAGGGTGGTGGGGCGAGAGGGAAATTAGGGACAGGAGAGAGAGTGTGTAATCGGAGACGGCTATTGAAGGAGTGGAAGAACGAGAACGAGTGTGAAGGTAGGAGAGGAGGGTAGTGTGGGAAGATGTAGAGAGAAGGTAAGCGGGGAGGTCATTTTGATGGGCTAGGTTGACGATGTCGGAGTCGGTTAGTGGCGGAGGTGGGTGTTGGTCTGTACGGGCGGTGGCGGCACCAGCCATGATCCCTATGGACAAAGTGGAGGGAAGATAGTGGGGAGGGTTTTCGTTGCATTTGCGCGGGAGGAATTAACATAAGAAGCTTGAGAAGAACGGTGTCGTTTGATGTACGATGCGTACATGAATCGATATCAAATCGAATCATCAAATTGAAATTTTCTTTCTATTAAATCTATATGGCAAAATTAAATGAAAAAATAAATTATTATTATTTTAAAAAAGTATTTTTAATAATAATAATAAAAAAAAAAAAAGATGAATTAAAAGAAATATATAATTAATAGCATCCATCGGCATCATTGAAATATGGCACATCTACCGAAATGAATACTGAAACGGATGGCTTCGTGACCTGTGCCCTTTCAGAAAGCCTGCAAGTTCTGAATATTATTAATATATTTGTAATTTTTTTTGAATAATTTATTTATTTTAAACGGAATTAAATAGAATGATTGAGATTAATTTTAATATATTTATTTTTTTTGAACTGAATGATTAAAATATAATAAAAAAATGCCACCTATTGACACTGCTACATCCTACTATTAGTAACAAATAA
>CAOGCB010311116.1:0-15253 GCA_948266635.1 Cnidoscolus chayamansa
TGATTTTTGCTATGCCTTAGCTTAATTGTACACTTATCCCCCTTTTTAAGCCACAAATGTTGACTTTGTCAACTTTGCTTTTCCCCCTTTTCCTAATTTGCCCTTCTTTTACTTTTCCTTATTTCTTTCATTTCTTTTCTCTTCTATTTCATTTCCTTTTTCTTTTCTACCCCTTATTAGTATCCTTTTATGTTTTCATTTTCAAATTCCATTTTCCATTTCTATTTATTCCAAATTCATTTAATTCCTTGTTGTGTCCCACTCACTTAAGCATTTCCCTTTAATTTTTCTTCTTGCTTCAATATGTTCCTTTTTTTCAAATTCTATCATAATTTTCAAGTCTTAATTCCATTTCTTACCTCAATTAATCCCTTTCCTTGTTAATCTCACTAGTTTAGGTGCCTAAACTCCTAGGCCCTAAATCAGGTCATGACAAAATATATGCTACCTCGGTGGGCTGGAAGCCCAATGGGTCACACACATAAAGATGAATGCAAACTGAGGAAAAAACACACAAGCTTAGGTAAAAACAAACAAGCTTAAATGACATAAGATGTCATTGGGGCTAGTCATGAAATGAGTTGGGCCCTCTTGGAAATAAGGAAGAAAGAATTATTTGAGCTTAAGTATTGGGCTCTAGATTAAGCTATGTGATGGGCCTCCTTAATGAGATTAAACATGCCTAACTTACATTAAACTTAAACCTAATTAATTTAGGTTAAAGTTTTAGGCTAGCCACCTATATAAAAAAATTAAGTGGCCATCCACAGGTGTGCAAATCATTTAGAAAAAGTGTTCAAAGAAAGGAGCACATTGTGCGACCACCTCCCACACAAGGAAGCCTTGTCGCCGCCCTTTCCTCCTTCACCTTCATTGTTGTCGACTTCCACATAACAAGTGGAGTTGACCGACACTTGTACACTACTTGTTGAAGGTTCAAAGCAAGCATCTTTTGTGTGGATTAACATTGGAGGTGATCTACGAAGGATTATTATGGTTTATTATAATCTAGTAACAAAAGAAAAGGAAAAGAATAAGGGTGTATTGACCCCACAAGGAGAAGACTTGATTATGATGATAACAAAACTTAATGTAATTTAATTAATAACTATTCAAGCATTTTAGATTACAGAAAGAGACTTATTATAAATGGAAGGAAAGATGCATCAAAAGAGAAAGAAAGGCAAAATGAAGATGAAGAATTTAAGCTTCCTTTCATAGGGCAACTGTAAGAGAATTGAGACGTAGATATGTTAATGAGACATTTTATGTTCAATACTTAAAAACGTTTTAAAACCATTTCCAAACTTAGTTTTAAAACTAGAAAAAAAATCAGTTTTTGAAGATGCTAAAATTAACTATATAATTTTAGAACTAGCAAACTAGTTTTAAACAACTAACTGAAATTAGCAAACTACTTTCAAAATTAGCAAGCTACTTTTGAAATTAGCAAGCTACTTTCAAAATTAGCAAGCTACTTTTACATGATGATATTCTTAACAAGCTAATTTTATACTAAGCCTAACTAATTCTGGACTGTACATTTTCTAATGTTGCAATGGCTAGAAAACTAATTGTTGGTCACTTTTTGCAACAGAAGCTTTGAAGCTTTAACCTCACCTATATAAGAAAGCATTTGCTCCACTTTACAACTAATGAAAGTACCACATCTTTGAGCAATTTAAGAGCCTTATTTTCAAAGATTTTATTGAATTCACTTGTGATTCATTGGCAGATCTTCTCTCTCATTTTTATAGCTCATTCAATTGTAATTTTGTGTAAGAGAGTGATTATTTAAATTTTATAAATTTACTTGAGTTTAGTCTAAGTAAGGGTACATTACTTGGAAGAGGTTGTTAAGTACCTAGTAAGCTTAAAGAAGTTTGAGGGTACATCAAACTTGTAAAGGTTCGCTAATCACCTAGAAAGCTTGGAGACTGTAATTGGTTTTTCTCTTACCTAGAAAAAGAGATTTTAGTGGTTGCAAATCTCAAGAGGAAGCTTGAGAAGAGTGGATGTAGGTTGTATTACCGAACCATTATAAAATTGATGTGTTTGAATTCTCTTAACCCTATCTCTTACTTTTGAAAGTTATTTTATATGCATTGCTTTGATTAACTAAAGAAAATTGTTGTTTGATAAATTGTCTTTAGAAACTCATTAAGTTGCAATTCAATTTTAGCTAACCTGAACACTTTGATAATTTCAGCGTGAACAGTAACTCTATTCACAAGCTAAATTTTAATTAGCTAATTTTATGTTATGCAGTCTTATGTAGATTAACCAACATTCATACTCTGAACTAATTAGATAGCACATTTGAAGTATATAGCCTCAATTTTTCTTAAGAGTTTAGAGTAAAAACTTAAAAAATTGATTGAATTTGAAAAGTGACCAATTCACCCATTCTTGGTCATTCCTACTTGGGACAACAGGGTGTTCCTCCAATTTCCATGTAAGTTTCGGTAAACCCCCTAGTATTAATGAATGTTTTGTGTGATAACATGATCCTTAGGATATTAAGATAGTTTAATTATGCTACTATAATATGATAGTCCTAAGATAGTCCTAATAGACACAATGTTTGTTAGGATTTCGTTCATCTTTAGGTGGTTGGAATTCTAATGCTGGTAGCAATTTAGTACGATCGGGTTATTACACAAGTAATATGGAATGGTGACTTAACAGAGAGATTTCAATCATCTAAAGGGCTGAGATAAGGAGACTCACTTTCTCTGTATCTCTTTGTTCGACGCATGGAGAGACTTGCATATGGCATACAAGAGGCAATGCATAGGGACCAGTGGAAATTGATCACACTTAATCGAAATGAGCCTCCGTTGACACATCTCTTTTTCGCAGACGACGTAATACTATTTGCAGAAGCAACACATTCGGAGGTGTAGACAATCAATGAAGTCCTTGAAGCTTTTTGTGCTTCTTCTGGTTAGAAAACTATTTGAACCAAAATGAAAGTTTACTTTTCCAGAAATGTTGGAGTACAAACTAGACTATTGTTAAGTAGCAAACTGGGAGTTAAAGAAACTAATGACCTTGATAAATATCTTGGCATTCCATTGCTACATTCTAGAGTGACTAGGAGCACATATCAGCATATTACAGACAAGATCAGATAAAAGCTTTCTAGCTGGGAAACTAAAAAAATAAAACTCTCCATGGCAAGACGAGGACACTTGCTCAGTCTGTCATCTCAGCCATCCCCATTTACAGTATAGAGATCACACTATTACCCAAAGTTATTTGTAATGAGGTCAATAAGCTATGTAGGAGTTTTATATGGGGCTTTATAGAAAGCAAGAGGAAAACAAGAGGAAAACGAGATTGGGTCCTTGGGATGAAGTCCAACTACCAAACAAATATGAAGATCTGGGCTTCAAGAACACTCATGCCACGAACCTGGCTTTCCTTATGAAGATTGCATTGGGTGTCCTCACATATTCAAAAGCATTATGGGTGTAAGTGTTGTGGTCAAAGTATAAGTTCCTTACTCATGCAACAACAAAAATATCACCAAGAACAAATTGTTCCAACCTCTGGAAAGGAATTATTTCAGTCTAGGATATATTAAGGAATGACATACAATGGTTAGTGGGAAAAGGAAATTCCATTAAATTCTAGATGGATACGTGGTTTCCGAATGGAATGTGGTTGCAGAAAATCGCCACCAAACCTTTCCTAAAGATATGCTGAATTTCACAATTGACAAGTACGTAGATAACCAAGGGTGCTGGAAATGGAACTATTTAATAGAATTTTTACCTGCATCCACGATGCTTAAACTGGTAGATTTTTCAACTCTTGAAAGCACCATGATAACAAACACACCTATCTAAAGCCGCACAAACTCTGGACAACTTACAATCAAATCAACCTACCTCTATCTTTTTAATGGACTACCATCTCATCAGGATTAGTTATGGAATTTGATTTAGAAATGGAAATGGCCTTAAAGGGTGCATATGTTTCTCTGACTGTGCTCCTATAATGGGCTCTTAACAAACTCGGAGAGAGTGAGGAGACACTTAGCAATATGGCTAGTTGTGAGTTGTGCAAGAGGGAAGCTGAAACCATCATGCATATTCTTAGGAGTTGCCCAAGGGGGAAAACAATTTGGAATAATATTATTCCTAACAGAATTAGCAACCATTTTTCTCAACCAATGTCATGGTGAGAGACTGGCTTCGTGAGACTATGAAATTCACCATAATCTCCAAAAACGGAGTGGAATGGCCACTATTATTCAAAGTAACATATTGGAAGTCATGGAACATAAGGAATGAAACCATATTTGCAGGAGCTGATAAAAGTACGCATAATGAAACCATACTTGCAGGAGATGATAAAAGTACGCATACTCTTATATACCAAATTATTAATCGGGCTAAAGGTATTAATACGTTCATTTCCAGCCTCAACCAAAACTAGTACTTAAGCTTAAAAGCACATCAATGTGACACATGGTTTATACCTCCTCTTTACTTTGTGAAACTGAGTACGGATGCAACATACTAATGGGAGAATAAGCAAGCTTCAAGTGGTGGGGTCATACGAGACTCTTCTAGAAATTGGATTATTGGCTTTGTTTCGAAGCTTGGCACTTTGTCAGTTTTAGGTTCTGAAATACATGCATTGTGGATAGGTATGAAGCTAGTAGTTCAATAGGGTTTCTCAAAGATTATAATTGAATGCGATAATTTGACAAATCTCTTTGGTCAAATTATAGCAGTTCAACAGGGTCTCTTAAAGATTATAGCTGAAGTTAAGTTGCCATAAATCTTTACACCAAGAATAAATAATATCACAAATCTTTTCAGTCACGAGCTAGTTATTCAGAAAAGCCTACAAATGTACTTACTGGCTTGCTCATACTATAGACATTTCAAAGGGAAAGCTTCAAGTCATTCTCAATCGCCCTTAAATCTACTACCAAGATTCGAACGACTCTTTTATAAACTCTGGACTGTAACTATAACTAAGTTGTTATCTCCGTTTAATAAAAAAAAATATTGAAATATTACGTGGAACAAAGAAAAATATGATATCACAAATATTTGAAAAATATGTAAAATTAAATATTTATTATATTATACTCATAGCTTTTTTAAAATTTTAATGTAAAATAATATTATATTATTTGTAAAGTTAATAAAAAAAATATAAATTAAGTACATTTAACTTATGTTTGAAAAACGAATTTACTAATAAACACGTGAGAATATATTTTTATTCAATAAGTTAAATAAAAATGCCCTACCCAACGCTAGCGCATAAAACCTTGCTCATGAAATTGTTCTATCGCCCATAAACCCTATTTCCTGACAGCTCCGGGAGGAACACACTGAAGCTATGAACGTCCGTTGCCCTTCAAAAAATAGATGAAGAATCTCATAGCAGCAGCTTTCATTTCCCTCTCCTAAATGTTAGTTTCTCTGCGCACTCTCTTTCACATGGGTCGCCGATTCGCTCACAGAGTAAGCCCCCCTCTCTATTCAAACCCTAATGCTCACTTTCCATTCATTTTTTCCTCACCATCGACAAGGCCACATAATTCATTAATTTATCGCCCACTTATCTGGTTGACTGGCTGTCTTTGCATACTCAGATTACCATTTGTCACCAAATCAAACCCCATTAATTTTTTGGAATATCTAGACAAAGAATTCATCCGGCAAACCATTCAACAAGATCAGTGGAACCATCCTGAAATCATTAATTGCATTGATTCGTCTTTGGGCCCGATATGGGTGTCTAGGGTTTTGGTAGAACTAAAACAAGATCCTGAATTAGCATTGAAATTCTTCAGATGGGTCAAAACCCGTATTGGGTTTTGCCTAACAACCGAGTCCTATTGTATATTAGTGCATATATTGTTTTATGCTAGAATGTACTTTGATGCTAGTGGTATTCTTAAGGAGTTGATTTTGTCTGGCCGGAGTTTTCCTGGTTTTGATGTTTTTGAAGTTTTGTGGTCAACGAGGAATGTCTGTGTTCATGGTTTTGGTGTTTTTGATGCTTTATTTAGTGTTTTTATCGAGTTAGGAATGCTTGAGGAAGCTGTTCAATGTTTTTCCAGGATGATAAGGTTTAAGGTCTTGCCAAAAACAAGGTCATGTAATGCCCTTTTACATAAGCTTTCAGTGACAGAGAAAGGGGACTTGTCAAGGAAATGTTTTAGGGATATGGTTGGGGCTGGGATTTCTCCATCAGTATTTACATACAATATCATGATAGGTTATATGTGCAAAGTAGGGGATATGGTAGCTGCTAGAAGTTTATTTGTGCAAATGAAACAGATGGGTTTGACTCCAGACATTGTCACATATAATTCTCTTATTGATGGATATGGGAAGTTGGGATTGCTGGATGAATCAGTTTGCCTATTTGAAGAAATGGAGGATGTCGGTTGTGAACCGGATGTGATAACATACAATTCTTTGATTAACTCTTTTTGTAAATATGAACAAATGCCCAAAGCTTTTGATTTTTTCCTTGAGATGAAAAATAATGGGTTAAAACCTAACGTCATTACTTATAGTACATTAATTGATGCTTTATGCAAGGAGGGGATGTTGCAACTGGCAACTAAGTTTCTGGTGGACATGAGACGTTTTGGTCATTTACCTAATGAATTCACATATACTTCTCTGATCGATGCAAACTGTAAAGCTGGTAACTTAAATGATGCATTGAAGCTGGCTAAGGAGATGTTGCAGGTGCATGTTAACTTTAACGTAGTTACCTACACAACTTTACTAGATGGACTTTATAAAGAAGGAAGGATGAATGAAGCAGAGGAACTATTGAAAGCAATGATAAGAGATGGTGTAGCTCCCAATCTAAAAACTTATACTGCCCTTATTCATGGGCATATTAAGGTTAAGTGGATAGAAAATGCCATGGAGTTTTTGAAAGAAATGAAGGGGAAAAATATTGAGCCTGATATATTACTGTATGGAACAATTCTGTGGGGTCTTTGCCGTCAAAATAAGTTTGAAGAATACAAACTTGTGATGAGTGAAATGAAAGATCGTGATATTAGTGCAAACCCTGTCATATACACAACACTTATGGATGCTTATTTCAAGTCAGGGAAGACCCTGGAGGCACTCAACCTTATGCACGAAATGTGTGACACTGGCATTGGGATTACAAATGTGACTTTTTGTGTATTAATTGATGGTTTGTGCAAAATGGGTTTAGTTCAAGAAGCAAATGATTACTTTTCTAGAATGCGGGAATTCAATTTGCAGCCCAATGTAGCAATTTATACTGCCCTGATTGATGGTTTGTGCAAAAATAATCGCATTGAAGTTGCAAAGAAGTTGTTTGATGAAATGCAGGATAAAAATATGGTTCCAGATAAAATCGCATACACTGCTCTAATGCATGGAAATTTGAAACATGGGGAATTTCAAGAAGCTCTGAATATAAGGAGCAAGATGTCTGAATTAGGGATGGAGCTTGATCTTCATGCCTACACTTCCCTGGTCTGGGGATTCTTACAAGGTGGCTTAATGCAGCAAGCAAGAAAGTTTCTCACTGAGATGATTGGAAAAGGTATTGTTCCTGATGAGGTTCTCTGTATTTCTCTGTTAAAGAAGTATTATGAGCGTGGGGATATAGATGAAGCTGTGGAATTGCATGATGAATTGGTGAAGCAGGGTCTAATAAAGGGCAATATTAATTCTGTGGTTCCTATTGTACAATCATGAGACGGTTGTACATTTTCATGATTAACAACAAAAGCCATGGGATGCCTAGGTTTACATGGGTACTTTTGATTCCAAGACTATGGAGACTGTTTGATACTGATATAATCATATTTATTTCTTCTTGAAAAACTCTTGGATGCTAAGTCTGCTGCAGCAAGTTTCTTAATTGTAAGTATTATCAGCGATGGGGAAAGGACTGAGACAAAATTTTGCACTGTCCGACTCTTTGCCTAGTTCAACTTTTCCAAAATCATGTTTAAAGGTGCGTTTTCCAATTTAAAATGAGAAACATTGGAGATATCTATTTCATAGATATGACTAACTTAATTAAATTAACCATGAAAACTGACTAGAAATAGGTTGGGTTGAAGCAGGGAGTCTCTCACTGTCTCTCCTCAATCCCATTCCTCATCCCATCACCCTAGTACATGTGTTGGGTCTCATATGGATTTGCCCACAGTGATTTTTAATGAAGCTGTGCTGTTTAATGCTCTGCTATTGTTCAGCAATACATCCTGTTGGTTCTAGAATGATTAAGATCTTATTCATTTATAGAGAAGCTATGGTTGTTTACTTGATGGTTTATGTTTTTTTTAATGTGATTCTGCAAATGATACAATCTAGTATTCAGGATCTTTTGAATAAATATGATAAATTGTTTGAATCAAATTTGTCTTTTAATCATAGAAAGAAGAACTGGTAATTGAATCAAGATGATTTCAGGTCATTTGGCTTAGATAATTTAAGATGTTTTTCTTGTATGAGTTCTGGGCTAGGTTACTTGGGTTTCTTCTTGCCATGAGTCACATAGCATGACAATTTCTGGGTTTTTGGTTCACTTTTGTAGTTTTCATTTTCAAGTGTGCAAGTGTGTGCACTCCCGTGAGTTTTTTTTTCTCAATTATGATCCAGAATTTTAAATTAAAAGAGTTTTATTTTATTTTATTTTTTTAATCTTTCATGTAATATTGGGAGGCCTGGGTTATATCCTTGAGTTTTTGTGTTTAGTTTGTTCTCAAGAACGGTTGGATCGTATTTCTGGATTGCAGTAGATTTGTTGCCTCTATAGAAATTCATTTAGTCGTCCTGCTGTTTGAGGATCTATTTGCCTTTGGTTACAGAATCCTTGACCTAATAGTTGCATTTGCATGTGATATAAGTACTCACCAAATAACATGTGTACTTCATGTTTGCTTTGAGGGACATTTCATTCAAGTTTACACGATTAATATTTGTATGTCAGGACACGTATGATTGGGGTCCTAATTGTGAGATTGATCAACAGCAACACATATCGTTCTCATGGTAAGGATCCTTTTGAATTTGCTTTTTTTCCTTCTCGCTTGCTCACTCTATCTCTCGATATTTGGAACAATTTGAGAGTACTAAATCCCAGTATATATATCCTTTTATTAGGCAATCTGGAGACACCTTTAAACATTTTTAGTTGGAAGTCTATTTGCCAGTGTAAAATAGTTGGGAAGCAGCTGATGCTGCAATGGTTCTTAGGTAAAGCACTTGCTAATTCCATAAAATCCTTCATGTTTCCATACCCACATAAATAGGTGTGAGATGCTTTATTTATTTATTTATTATTGGAATATTAAGTCTGGTTAATTTGACTTCTTATAATTTTTTTAATGGTGTTTTATATCATTATGTAGGGCAGTGGTTCCAAATGATGCATCATGCAAATTGAAGCTTTACATCGCTTTTCTGAGCCACCCAAAGGAGAATATCCTTCACATTGCAGCTGCTTAAAAAGCATTGTCCACTATTGTAAGAAGGTGCTTCAGAAGCATTGTCCACTATTATAAACAGCCCGCAGTGCTGTTATATGTACATTTGTCTGGCGTTTGCACCTTGTGTATGTATTTTTACTCGTAATATACTCTATTGCTAAATTGTCCTTGTAATTAATAACATTTGCATTTTGACTTGTTATACTAAATAGGTTGATTATTTTAAATGATTATTCAACTTATTAGAAATGCATTTTTTATAATTTTAAATATTAAAATTATGTATAAAAATAAAAAATAGAAAAAATAACACAACATACTATTTCAGAAGATCAATTTACCTGCAACCAACCCCTACGAACTTGGCGACTCGTAAATAAAAACTCGCTCTTCAGACGAGAACTGTTGATTTGAACTACGAAATCAAACCTGTAACATCAAGAGAGTCACCGAATAAATTTCATTGAAAGGATGTAGGCCCAGATGACTGCAAGCCCAAAGAAAACTAATAGACCAATTACAATTAGCCCATAAAGAAAACCTTAACATGTTGAGCGAAGGACACTTCTGACTTGTAGCCACCGAGGCCGATGTCATAGCTATTGAAAATCATAAACATAATCAGAATTTTGAAGAGTTAAGAAATAAAACTTAATCAAAATAATCTAAAATCAAGCATTTTTAATCAATAACTCTCTATACGGTTGTAAAATAATATAAAATTGATAGAAAATAGAAAGAAAAAAAAAAAGTCATTTTCAGCCATCTCATTCTTTGGTTGAATTTGATATCAAAATTTCACCATTAAAATTTTTTCATCCCTTCTTCACTTCTTCATCAAGAAAATTACCAAAATCTAAAGCAAATATGCATATAACTTCATTTTAGGGTATTATAATAAAGAAAAATTAAAAAGAAAAAGAAAAAAAAAAGAAAAAGAAGTTAGATTTTCAAGGTGGAGCTCTAAAGTTTAATAAAAAAGATAAAATATTAAGCTAGTAAAATATATTCTTTTATATTTTTATACTTATATTTGGTTTGAATTAAGCTAAAAAAAGATAACACGACTAGATCATCAGAACACAAGGGTTCGGCCAATGAACTCATGTTTGCCACCTCCACTATAAATAGTGGAGGCAGTTGGCCAAACTAAGGTTTTTGGCAAATTTCAATCCACTCTTTCCTCTCAATCTCACCAAATCGTGAATATAGAGAACATAGGTGAACCAAAACAAGAAGGTTTAACAAGAATTCAATCAAGTTGAAAACAAGAAGCAAGTAAGAAAAGCTAAAGGAACACAAGCTTGAAGAAAACTTGAAAGAAGATTGAATACGAGTTCCATTGAGTTCAAGCACCAAATACAAGTTAGTAAATGTTCCCAATGATGAATTCGCAAGAAAGTTTATGCATGCAAATGAGAATAAGAAGATTTAGGTTAAGTTGAAGGAATTTGATGAAAAATGAAATCAAAGGGACCAAATTACCAAATGAAGAACATATGTACGTTTGAATGTGCATAAATGATGCTAGAAGCATGATAGAATAGTTAAAAAGAGATGCATGTTAAAGAATGGAAGAAATCAAAATGCTAAGTTTAGGGAAATTGATGTAGAATGCATGAAATAATGGAAATGGATGTTGCATGTTAATAAAATGTTGGTAGTTGAGTTGTAGTTGATGAATGTGAATATTTGGAATTGAAACTGAGTTGAATTGACAGGTTTGGGCATGTTAAACATGCTAAGAACCAAAGTTTTGGCTACTGCCAAAATCTAAGTTTGGTGGCTTAAAAAAAGTTAGACAGCTGAAATTGGAAAGCTAGTCAGAGAAAGAAATGGAAGTCCAGCTTTGGCTGTTGAAGGTTGGACTTTCGGCCACTTAACCTGGTGCCAAAGGAAGTGAGCAGCAACTGAACCTACTAATCCGAAGTTTGGAATATAGGATTGGAGCCCATAAATTAGGGACAGTAGTGAAGAGCGGAGGATTCATCAATTACGCTTAATTTTCCAAGTGAATGGATACTTACTAAATGTTTTTATGATATAGAAACTTAATGTTTTATGGCATGCTCATGCATCACAGCTATTCCATATTATTTTGCATTAGATTACGAGATATGTTGCATTTCATTTATTAAATGTTATGTGAAATATAGTATTGGACGACCCATGATCCCGTATGTTATGTTAATGATGACTATGGATAATATCCCTAGGTTTGTCTCTTACATATGCTATGTTGTCCATTTCGGCATGTCCCTCGGGATGTACCAGGGATTATCCCTTGGAATGTACCAGGGATTGTCCCTTGGAATGTACCAGGGATTGTCCCTTGGAAGTAACACGAGAATAATTAAGACGTTCCAGGAGATATCTATATTTATATTACGATATAGTAAGACCTAGATGGCCGAAAGGAGCTTCTGAACGCATATTTATGTTTCCAGTAGTTCTCGGAAGATGACTATGCCAATTGGAACTCACCTAATGATCTTGGTGATAGTACTACCTGAAGTGAAATATTTGATAATGTTGCATGTTCACGAGCACAAATGTATGTTTTATGATTATGTTTTCTTTATCTACTCACAAAGCTATTTCAAAATAGCTTACCCATTTTCTATCCTCTCATTCCATCCCTGATTCCCAATTCTAATTTTCATAGGTATGCAGGACGTACCAGAAAACACATGATAGCTCGGACGTGACACTGTGACGTAGTTTTATGTGTGTTTTGCCCCTAGAATATGTAAATGTCAAAGAATATGTTTTTAAAATCTCATGTATTATTTTAAATGTTTATGTTATGATTTTTGGTACTTATGTTTATGTCCACCAGACGTGTACGAATATAATGTAAGACACCTGTAGTAGAAATTTAAATATTTATTGTTGTACCAAAAGTCTTTTATTATGCATGAGTTTAATGTTAATGTTTATGGCTTGTTAGAGTTTCGATTACCTTCGGGTGGTTGGGATTCTAACGCCTGTAGCGATTTGGGAAGACGGGCTGTTACAATTCTAATGTATTCTTATGTTATTTCTTAAGATCATAACCAAAAGGTGTTGCCACAAAAGAAAAAGGAAAAGAAAGGGAATAAAGTAAAAAAGAAAGGACATTTGGAAGAAAAGTTTGGTGTTTAATATGTTTTTCAATTTTTCATGAATTTTAATGGTATATATCAAATTAGGACTTGCATTTTTATTGCTAAACTTTAATCCAAGTATGTAAAGATACTTTTTTTTTTATGTTTAAAGAAAGAATATTAGAAATGTTAAAGTGGTGAAAATAAAATTAGTGTCAGGTTATTGTTTTGCTTAATTAGATAAGTATGGAAAAAAAAAAGTTAGTTATTACTTGAATTTGGTTTATAAATATTGTAAAAAATACATTTGTGTAATGGATTGAATTTAGGAGCATTAATATATATTTTTAACAGGTTGTATATGAACTTTAAATGCTTATCTAAAAGGGTTTGAATGGGTACAAAGTGTGAGTAATATTCTAGTTGCGATAAATGCTGAATTTTGACAATTCAGAGTGCTTATGTGTCTTTGGAAATTTGGTTTGGAAATTCATATGCTTGTTGCCATTTTGTAATGGTATGTTAGATCCAAAATTTGAATATATATTGTTATGTTTTGAATGTTAAAATATACTAAAAGTGTGTAGGAATAGAAATGAAATGAACGAATCAGAGAAATTATAAACATGTTAGTTTAAGGTGCTTAAAGTATTATAATTTGACATATTTGTTTGACATGCTTAATAGCTTGTAACCTGTTTGATATGTGAAATTGTATACAAAAACTACAAATTATCACATGTTTGCTCATCGACAAAAAAAAAATTATACACGTGCTTACTGAAGTGATGCAAGATATGCAAAAGATGTATTTACATAATAACATATGCAAATGTATGGTAAAAGTATATGGTCCTAATATATTTAAGTGGGATATGAGATTGGTATAAGGGTATGACATGTCATATATAATTTAATAGTATTGCCTATATGTTATATAGATTCTCAAGGTTATTGTGAGGTGCCCTATGTGGATTGGCCAGTATGCTTTCCATTTATATATTTTGGATTCGACCTTACTATTCTGGTATTCTATGCCCTACATATTATTAGCTTTGGCCCTAATGTTCTCCTTTACCTAGTAGTCAATCCTACTAAAATGTTAAGGGGGCTTGAGGGTTAAAGAAAGAAGTACATTGTTTTATTTATGTTTCATACATTATTGATATGACTTAAAAATAGTATGACATATATAAGCATGAAATGATATGATATGCTATTTATTGGTAATAGATGATATGGTTTGATATGTAACAACACAATATGGTTTTTGTAATATTTGAATTTGCATGAATTACATGACTTAATATAGAATGACTTAAAAATGACCGGTGATTAACATGCTATGATACATTTTCATGATTTATTATCATATGCTATATTAATTGTTTTTGTTTATTATAAGTGTTTTATATACATTCATTGAGCATATGATCGATATATTAGTTTTTGTCAATGTAGGTTAGATAGCTGGAGTGTAGTCAAAGTCTAGAAGATCTTATGCATCTCAAAAAGCACCATAGCTAGTGTTTCCTCTTCCCCTCCCCCCTCCCCCTCCCCCCTTCCCCCCCATGTCACACACACAGATACACATATATCCCTTTTGTATTTTGGCAAGTACATGGTGACACAGTTGTATCATGTACACAACACATAGATACACATATATCCCTTTTGTATTTTGGCAAGTACATGGTGACACAGTTGTATCATGTACACAATATTGTGAATGTAATGTTGAAAAAAACTATGGTGGTAATGTAAGCTCATTAAATAAGATTAATATATGAGGCATAAAATTGGGCCTTTTTGCTAACAAACTTAATATTGGGCATTTAATGATTATTAAAAGCTTGAGTCTAATTTAATAGTTAAATTAGGGATAGGTAGGTGTACAATGGGTAGTAACATTATAAATATATCCCAATGTAGCTTCCCACTGTAATAATCTAATTTTTCAGACTGCTACCGGTATTAGAATCTCGACCATCTGAATGTGACTGAAACCCTAACAAGTCTAACATTACATATTTCTTATTTTTTTTCTTATGTTCTCATTCCATTTTCATTTTGTTTATACATACATTTTCATTTTACGTGAACATTCATTTTTCTTTTACTTTAACATTTTATGTGTGTATATAACATTCATTTAGATCTCATAAATTACCATGATTAAGGCTTATGAAACATGCGTGGAATATTTAAATTCCTAATAACATTCTTAACATAATAAACTTTAATCATAAACATTTAGTATGCCTGGACATATATAACCATAAAATAATTTATGAGATCTAATATAATCTTAAACATATATTACATTAGCATTATACTTAACTCATACATAACAACATTTTAAACATATCTTAGGGCAACAAAACACTGTATCAAACATATCCACTTCTACCCTGATGTCTCGGTACCTCCTGAAAGACCTGTGAAAAATGGTGTGGGGATAGGGGATGGCGAGAGATATAAAAATAGTAAGCTATTTGAATAGCTTAGTGAGCATGTCACGAACTGATTTTGGGGCCTAGGAGATTAGGTACCTAAAATCAAGACTTGACAAAAGAAATATATATTAAATAATGAAATAGATTGAGAAAAATAGATAAATATGAAAAGGAAAGGAAATAAGTGGAGGAAATGTAAAATGAATGTAGAAAAGAAAAGTAGAGAAATGAAATAA
>CAOGCB010311518.1:0-15023 GCA_948266635.1 Cnidoscolus chayamansa
CATCCAAATGGGGATCGCATTCCGTTGAGTAGAAATCATTCTTCTCAATCAAAGTCCTTAACATCCCAAGGGTGAAATTAGGATTATTAGGATCACTTGTGTGAGACTCGGCAGGAGATTCGAAAGTAAGAGGTTGCTTCAAACAAAAGCAACTGCCAAAAACCCTCTTACCTGTTCTTGTAGAAGCATTCGCAGAAGAAGTAGGAGAAGAAGAAGGCCTCTTATTGGCAATGTCCCTGCGGTGCTTCAGATATTTCTTGGCCATTGTAAACCGGAGAAGGACCACTTTCTTTGCTTTACCGAAATTCCCATCACACCCACATCCACTTCTCTGCTTCTTCTTCCTCTTCTTCTTTATATCGACACGAACACTATCTCTGCCCGAGGACCCACTGCCATGCTTATCTTTATCATCATCGTCGTTGTCGTCGTGCTCTACTCTGCCACCAACTTTGCATAACTGTCTATCAGGCTGAGATGCAGACATCAATGCAAAGAAACAACTATTAGAAATCGCGGCTCAACAAATGAAACTGAAACAGAGTCAGAGGAGAAAAACCCAGTAGAGAATTGGAATCAAATTTCCAAGATGCGAATAGATAGATATCAATTTCTTCGCCCAAGTAGTCGGAGGTGGAATCCTATGATAAGCAGTTTCAATTATATTGATAACTGTACAATATCAATATGAGACACTATTATAAATTATTTAAACACCTGCTTTGATTGTTCATATATATATAATTATTGTCGGTCTATTAGTAATGGAGTGTTTGTTTTGAAGAAAAGAGTTTGCCTTACAATACAGAGATCAAGATTCATAATTTCAAATAAAAACAGAAGAAATTTTGCTAAATATGAAAGGGATTAATGGTCTGATTATTTAGTTAAATAGATAAGAAGTGATTAACATAAATATTTCCAAAGATGGAAAAAAAGAAACCAATCAAAAGTCCAAAGCAAAACTATAATGTACATTTACATCAAGAACTGCTGTTACAAATCTATAATTCATGCCTGCTTTTATTCAATACTGAATTAATCCGCCAATGCTACATCCTCTGGATGCAAATCCTGAAGCCATGAATGAAGCATAGGACTCCTTCAAGCTGAACCTGGGAACCAAGCACCTTCTCTTCTTCACCTTATTAGAAAAGATCTTCTTCTTCACACCACTCTTAGCCACCTGCAGGTGTCCTCTCACCGGTGACCGTTTCTCCTCAGACATCTCTGCCTGCTCCGGCTCTTCTTTGATGGTTGCCAGCTTTGTCTTGAGTATTTCTTCTATATCCTTCCTGGACTCGCTTCGCAAGGCTGTACTGCTTGTGCAAGGCACCACACGCCACATTCTGCGATAAGCTCTCCTCATTTTCGCCTCTGGGGAAGACAATACCTTCCTGAAATGATAAGTATGAAAAAGCTTGTATTGCTTCTTTTTGTATATTGAGTGAGAGGGCTCAGGAATAAAAGGTACGCATACAAAGTTGTTTGTAGTAGTTGGAAAGGTGGTATGGTCCCTCTTTTACAGTTAAGCTTCAATTATGTTGGCTTCTTTATAACAAGTCTGTCCAACCCACCAACCACTACTGTACTCTGTGATCAATTAATTAACCATAATATGATTAAGATGAAGTTCAATACTCTTTAGAAGGCCTTGTCCATTGCCTCTCAGATTGTCAGTATTGAATAAGTATATCTTCTGCTATCATTTTCATGCATGTGTAAGTACTGTAGATGGGGGATAAGAGGAGAACAGCTAAAAGCAAATGGAAAGGAAATTTATTAAATGTCTATGTTAGAACAATTTTCTTTGAAGATAAATGGCACTTCTTCTACATTTAACAGATGGGTGGGATAAAACAGGAAGTCCCAATTGAGTGGAGAAGATGATATTGGGATAAAGATCTTCAATCTTGATTCTACTGATAATATCTGCATAGACTCTAGCAATCCTGCTTGGCAATACCATTACAGACAATGCCTTAAATGTAAGTTTCCTGGACCTTGATAAGCGAAGACCCTTCAATCCTCCATTCATTTTCTTCACCCAAGAACGCCTTCTAGGCTTTGCCAACTCTTCATCAGAAGAAACCAGCTTCTCATACCTATATCTCAGGTTCAATCCAATAACATCTTGGATACCCATTTGAATAATTCAAGCTTCTGCTAGTTGAAAAAGACTTAGTGGGTAGCTAAGCGAACAGGGTTTTATGCAAGAAATGTTTAGTATACAAGAGAGGAAATGGAAGTGCAGAGAGTGCGGAGTTCATGCAGAATTTGGTTTTTATGTTCCTTCAAATGCATACTATGAGCACAAAAAGATGACGATTGCCTAATTTTGATTCCTTATAACACATGGGTGGCTGCATATTTTAATTTGGTACACTCCACATTGAGAAGGAGAGAGAGAGATGCATGCCCTCCAATTCTACTTTAGAACACATGGCCAACACCATGGACATAACCAGATTAGTGATTGTTAAGCACTAAACACAGAAACAGACAGGCTCATTCTGCAAATTTTAGTGATTAATAAATGATGAGAGGAATAATAGAGTCATGTGCAATGATTGATGGAAAATGTCAGGATATAGAAATTCAGAACTAATCATTTGGTTAAGGAAAGAGATATGTATGTGGTTGTGGTCTTTAATCAAAAGCAGATTTACTTGTTTGTTTATTCATATGACAGAGATTAGTCGATGATCAAGTCAGAATTATGAACTGTTTGGTCTAATTTGTACCTCATCGAAGAAAACAACTGCTAGTGATTTGTTTAACAGGACAACTGCCAGCAACAGTGGAATTTGGACGTGTTGTTTAATGTTTAAACTCAAGTTCATGGTCTAATTTTCAGAGCCCACAACTGTTATGCATTGCCCAATTTTCTTTGAAAGACATAGCCCATCCTTCAACAGCCCACATATTTGGAAGGAACAGTAATGGGCAGACACATCATTATCATTATATACATTTTTTTGTTAGGTAGTACGATAGATAAGCATTTATTGAATTTCACATGCTTTTAATTTCACCATCCAACTTAATTTAGAAAAGCACACATTATAAACAGATTCTGTCTAAATTTATATTAAATATTGATATGACAATCTACGTAGACTCATCTAATAAAAAAAACATTTTCTCTTTTCTTCCCACCAGTCTCCTTCCTCCCTCGACATTATCTTTCATCCTTCATATCTCATTTTAGAAAACACACTTTTGAACAAATGTCTCTCCTTCAGCATTAACAACTACTTCAACCACTCACCTTCATATTTATTATTGTAGATAATTACTGTTGATAAATTCAACATTTTTTCTCCCGATAAACAGACCCTTTTCATTTCCTAACCGAGTTAAGACTTAGAATTCATATAATTTCTTGTAAGATGTAGTAATTGAGAAGCTTACTAATTGTTGAACTCATCTTCTTATTCTAAGCTACTTATCATTGGTTTTTGGTTTGTAGGAGTGACTGATCTCTTGGGGTAGTTTACAGTCACTTTCAAGATAAGGGCCATGAAGATTCTTGCTTTAATATGCTCCAACCTACTACCAATTGTCCCTTCATTTTTCTCATAAATTTTCATGCATTCCAATCCAAGAGAAGGGCATGCCATGGACCATGGCCACATGACCTCTTTGTGTTGTGTGCCTCAACACCTGAAAGCCCCCTCACCTCTTTTAGCCAAAATCATTACCCACAAATTATAACACTTAACTTTCTTCATCTCCACATGCATATTTCATAATAGCACAATGGTTTTGATTTTTTTGTTGAAATAAACACAAATGATATGATTCGTCAATATAATAAAATTTCATATTCCATATATCAATAGATAAAAAGAATAATTTATTAGATTCAAAATCGATTTCTAATATAAATCCGATCACATAAATATTAATTCATTTTATTTTATTTATTTCAAAATAATGATTCAACATTCACTTAAAGAAATCAAAGAACTATTAATACGTCAATCTTTGATAATTTTATCATCATTTATCTGAAGTTTTAATGGGCAACATTTCGAAAATTAATTTATTTAATTTTTATTAATTATATAAAAAATACTTTCTTTATTTTTAGATCATAAGTCATATATTTTAATTTTTATTAAATTTAAAAAAATGTATTATTTTAAATATAGACAAAATATCTTTAATTTAATGAAATTAAAATATAAAAAATTAATTTTGAGGTAAATAAAAAAAATTATCCTTGTAAAAATGTTTTCTTGTGAAGAATGAAGGGATCATCCAGAAGAATTCCATTGACATGTGTAATTGGATGCAGAAACATTTAAAAAAAAATCAACATATTTTAGGATTTATTATAAATGAGCAAGCAATCATTTGATTTTTAAACACATTGACCAATCATGCTTCAAGAAACTTAACTAAATTAAAACCTAGAAAATTGACTTTTGGAATAATTAAGAGTGTGCATGATCCAAGTGTTCCATATATTAAAATATATTTTTGACTTTGTGATCTAGACCATATGCTATTTCTATTAGATTTGGTTGATGTCTGGTTCAGATTTGATGATTTTAATATAACCAAATATCATGAACAAGCCAAAGGTTTAGAGGCATAAATCAAACTGCTTAGTCAATTCAAATAAATCAGAATGTTATGATGCCCCTCTATTATAGCTGTGATTTTGGGTTGGTTTTCATTGCCTTCCCCAATGTGCTCACTCCAGAAACAAAGCCCCTGAACTGATCATTCTTGAGCCACTTACTAAGACAAGAAAGAAAAAGAAGGAGACATGAATGAGCCTTTCTCCATCCCCCAAAGAATTTATTGCTGTGATTTCGTGTAATAACGTATTTACTGCATGCATTGAAGGTCAACTTAAGAGGGTGGGGGGATCTTTCATGTGTCATGGAGAGCATCAATGAATACAAATTCTGGGTTTTTATTATAGTCCAGGATCTGTCAGTATCTGATATTGGAAGATGCTCTTTCGGTGAATCATTTACATTAATATGACGCTTAGCTTAGCTACTTTGTATTACTTGTGATTAAACAATTGATCCAGCTCTTCAAAATCATATCTTTCTACAAGGGGATTCTTTATACAAATGGAAAGAAAGCAAGAATCCCAATTGAAAATTACAGAAGCAAAAGCTTTAATATCTTTTGATGAGAAGTTGAGACCCCTTTTATGGAGCCAAGGAAGTGAGCTGAGGATTGAAAAGGAAATGCCCGAGAATGGTAAAATTAGCCATCACTGAGAAACCTATTATGAACAAACAAGAGGCCTTTGGTTGCTTATTGAATACCACCTGCATGTGTAAATGCAAAGTAAAAGTCACGATTCCCCAGTGACTTTCTGCTACTTTATCAGGTTCTCTTTGGGAAATCCTTGACTTTTTTTTTGGCCTATGGCTATGAGGGAAGGTAGAAATTCAAAACTTTGAATTTTGATTTCCTGGTTTTGATCTTCAATGCCTCCCCCTTTGCCAAAGGCTACTTTGGCTTTTTCTACGTCGGAAAATAAGAAAAGAAAAATAAAAGAACTCGGCAATTTGTGCAATACCATAACCATCCTTTTTTGCTTGGGATTCTCACTTGTATTTCATTACATGTATGTAATGACTTCCTAACCATGTCTTGTTTGGGCCTCGTGTGTGTTCTCCGAAAAGAAATCTAATAAAATACACATCCCAAGTTCTGGAAACTGATAACAACAATAAAGAAATCTCTGCATGTTTCCAAGCATTTTCTTAGGGTCTCCAAGAACTACTACTAGTTTTGATGAAAGATTCTTTACTTGACAGAACATGAAAATTACATGAAACTAACAAACGCTGTTTGCTAACAGTTAAGAATTTCTTTATAGAATACAGAATTGGAGAGTTTTGGAACATCTCACATATAGCAAACAATTTCATATAAAAACTGCTATTCGATCTAAATGAAGATCATTATCAGTTTCCTGGCTAGACATAGTAGCCAGATAATCTAAACAGGAACAGGGTATCCAGAAAAAAGAGGAAAGAAAGAAAGAAAGATAGGAACTGGAGCGTTCCTACCAGAAGCAGGAAGAAGAAGAGTAGTAGTAATGGTGATTGGGACTTCGGAGACGGAGAAAACTTCTTCTGCGGCGGCAATAGAACGCACAACGAAGTCTAGACCACACCAACCTTCGAAGTTTACGAGCAGATCGCAGTCTAAGCCACATCACTTTCTTCACTCTCACCAAAGATAGCTTGAATCTTTCTGTCAGACTCTTTTTTCTGCAGAACTGATAGCTTCTGAGGAACAACTGCCTCTTTTCCATCATCAACGAGCTCTGCTCTGTATATCCAAGTAACGAGTCACTCCTCAGAATCGGAGTTGGACCTATATGAGTAAAGTTTCGATTCAGTACCAGAGCCATTTACACCTGCTTGGCAGTCGGTCTCTGGCCTATATGCAATGGAATAGAACAGAGAACAGAAATTAAACAAATGGGAAAGAAGAAAGATCGAGTCTTTCCTCTTCCAGGCTAAACAGAAAGAGAAGGGTAAAAGAGAAAGGAGTTTTGACTGTGAAAAGAAACAGAAACACACATGCACAAGTATATGAAGAGGAGGCTGTGGTGGGTTTGCTTTGCTTGAGTTAGGTAATGCAAGCAGTGCGCCGCCGCAGCAGGCAGGACTCAGGAGCTAAGCCGAAAAGACCCAAACTTTTTTCCTTCTTATGCACTTTAACACGTGGGCAGTCGCCATCTTATGGATGAGAGAGGATGGACGGTCACGTGCCTTTTGTGTTTCTATTTTCTGTGCGTCTTTTTCTAGTTTGATCTCACCCACTGAAGGGATTTGGTTGAGAATGGCATCATTTCGGGGACGGGTTTTGGTTCTTGATTCATCTAAACCGTCCAGATCACCATCTTATCACTTTGTTGTAGTTTTCAAATTTCAATTCATTACGAAACAAAATATTAAATGGGAAAAATCTGGTACTTTACTTTAATTCGTTTTTCTTATTGTAATTTTATATATGGTCAAATGCATCATTGATATTCACTTCCCTTTTAACCTTAGTTTATTTATTTATTTATTTATTATTATTAAGAGCATGTTTGGTTTTTAATCGATAATTCATGAGATGAGTAATAAGCTTTAAATGCCAACAAAGCACATCACCAATGTGATGCATTCTTAGAGGAATATACTAACAATTCTTGGAAAGCAATGGAAACAGCCTTTGCCAGATTGCAGTGATCTGTAAGCTGTGAGAATAATTGAATAAAATAAAGAGATGAGAATTTATCAGGACAGGTATAACCAACCCTCATACGAATGCATTTTCCTTTCTTGCAAGTTTTAACCATGAAAACGTGCTGGTCTTATCCGTCTGGAATATTATATGAGAAGACATTTATATGGTACTCAATGTCCAGACCTTAAATACATGCACATGCACTTCTCCTGTCATATATTTCAGCAAAAATGAAGTGCCTTTCACACAAAGTGCTGTGCATTCGGATGTTTAATAATAAATAATAAATTTCTAAATCCAGTTGCATATATTAATTTCCTGTAACCCAAAGAATTAGACAAACAAAAGGAAGTTCGAGGCTATAATTTATGCATTTCAGTTCATACAAAGCATTTGAACAATAGACGGGGACAAAAGTAATATTTTCTATTTGCTGTTTCGAAATGCTCATTTTACTGCCCTGGAGCAGTCACAAGATATTCTTGGCAACAATCTTTGCTGCCAAGTCATAATCTCACCAGATCCAATAAAAAGATTCATCAATCTGTCCACTACAACTGACATATGGGCTTGCCATAAACTATGTTAAAGTTTTATGCATAAATAGTATCACTTGGATCTACAGGAAACCCATAGTGCCTAATGAGTTGACAACCAACAAAATTTTTGGGAAATTCCTATTCAATGTAATTCTCATGACACAAAGGGTTCATTGGCTGAAACAAACTGTATCACATAACAACATGCAGAGCAACCTTGGAGAAAGGCAGCTGGAAAATCCACTTCCAATCTTAAAACTCCATTTCCAATGACAAGACTAAGAAACGGTTAAAAATTAAAAGGACAATTAGATAGCAGCATAATGAAAATCCCAAAGGCGATGAAATCACGCCCAAATAGACAAGGACCAATGAGATTCAGTTCATAGTTGCAATAATGTGCATAAGATAAAGCGATCAAGAGTTTCCCATTGCGTAAAATTGATTAGACAATGTTTCTCCTCAGATGAGCATAATTAACAAATCCAAAACCCAATATCATAAACCATAAAGTTGCAAATTTGACACTTTAAAGTACAGTATCTACACGTCAAGATCAGATGGAACCAAAGCAAAAAACCTAAAAATACGCTAGGCGAATACAACAATTCAATAACCCATTTTCATTTTGGAACTCTAATGTTGCAAGTGTGAAACTAAAAGTTTTGTATCTACAAAGCAGATGGCAAAAGAGATTAAACTAGGATAACAGGCCACTAATGATAATCAGGGGAAGCTGGGAAGCCTAACATGAGAGAGTACAATGCTGAACCAAAGAAAGAGAGAATAGAGGACTTTAACACTCAAGAAAATTGACACAGGTCTCAGCAAACAATTACGCATAAGATGCTTCCCCGAACTAGAAATAACTTCTCGCACTCCACTTAACTTTCTTCTTCAAGGACATCCGTCTACCTATTTACTGCAGTCACCCACATCATTATTGCCTATTCCCAGTTTCATTAGCAGCAGGAACTTTTGCAGGGTAATTGGACAAGTCCATGTCAATAAGTGACATGTCATATGGCACAGTTAAAGAATTTGAAGCATCCACAAGCAGTGAAGATTTCATTGTATCAGAATTTCCAGAATCAGGCATTGAAGTGATATTCTTGGGAGTGCTTGTACCAGAAGAAGAGTGACTTGAGAGTTGAATTTCATCCAGCTTGTTTCCAAACATGTGTTTGTTTCTTCTGACAGCATCCATCTCATGCCCAGTTGGCACAAAGGTGCGTGATCGATACTTTCTTGTACCCTCATCACCCTCATTATGGTTGTAAAGCACATAGTCATGATAAGTTGGTGCAAACTGCAAAGATTTTAAACAGTTGTTGGCATAGTTTGAGAGGAATTAAAAAAGAATCATGGTTTTCCAGGAAAACCAAATGAAATCAAGCACACACCTGATGAACAGTGTCATGATAAAAGTCATTTAACTTCAAGGCATGTGCAAGACTTCCTGTTAAACCACATGATCCACCAATATTTGCACCTGCATACTCTTTGTATGGGAATGCAAAAAGATGGCCAACAGCAGCTATAAGCATCTCAACACATATGATAAAATTTTGAAACTGAGCAGCTTCCTCTGCATTCTTTATGAATCCAGACTTTGCAGCCAGAAAAACCAGAACTCCCTAAAAAAATGAAGAAAATTGAATACTCTGGTAAAGCAAGTTTGAATCCCTTTATGTTTTTTTTTCCATCTCTCACACTGTGTGCATGTCAGCAGATAACATCTAATGCAAAAGACAGTGAAGCTCATGAGTCCAATTGAGAATCAACCCAACTAAGAAGTGATCACGAGGGCAGATGCAAAGACAGCATGCAACATTGATAATTGATAGAGCAATGATGGGTTCTTACTCTATGTATGAAGTACAATTACATCTAAACTAATTTTAAAGAAGAAATTAGCAAAAAGAAACAACAACCTCTAGTGGCCTAACTAGAGCAATTCTTGCATCTCTGACAAAATTTTAGTACAAGTTAAGGGAATGTCTATCATACGAGAGTTGCTAAAAATGAAATGAAACAACTGGAGGTTAAAACTTCATTAATTCAGACATGCACAAAAAATCTTCTGATAATGTTTTATAAAAAAAGGCATGAAAAGGAACAATGACTAGCACTGGATCACATACAAAGTAGAAAGCACCAATCTAAGTATCACAAGTTAACTTCTCACATTCAGTATCCAGGCAAAGCATATGCATGCTTAATTAGTCACAGACCAAACTACAGGGCTTGATTACAGGTCTGATTAGGGACTCCATTGGCAAGAAGAGATTAAAAGAACAAGCAGCAAAGTTCTAAGGAAATTATATCCACAAACAACTACTAGTCCTATATATGGTCCAAAGCCTTGATACCCATTTAATATTTTTGCTAATAGCGATTGGAGAAAAAGCAAGCAAATCTTGTGAATCCAATGCTATCAGATATGCTGATTGAAAGAATTATTTGCTTATTCTCATCATGTGACGATAGCAAACAAGTAAAAACACTGGCTAAAGACTCACCAAGTTAATTCTCTCAAATTCTCAGTTGGATCAAATAATATCATAATAACACGTTCACATGTTATTACAACCTCATCGCAAGTTTATCAATTCAGTATAGGCAAAATTCTGTTACTTTCCCAAATTGATTTGATGGTACTTTTTTTAAATAAGGATCTTGATACCGGAAGGAAGAAGACAGATAATTGATAGAAGTAAAGATTAGGTAACAAAACAATGCTAGAAAAAAGTGAGATATGTACGTATTAACAACGGAAAGTATGGATTTTGAAAGGCTAGAACACAGAATTGACAGCAGCATCTGTAACTCATGAACCTAATATATATTTTCACCATTTCATCAGAACGCAATTTCATTGATAAAAGTCACCCAATATAAAGCCACACATTAAGGATGCAAGTAGGCAAGCAATTTCACTGAGGAAAGGGACAGAGTTTAAAAACATTGTTTCTTCTCATTCTAGCATGTAATGTGAAAAGCAAAAGCAAATGAATGCAGATAAATATTGAAACAAGAACTAAGTGACTCTAAAATGCCACGAAAATCTTACCTGCCAATAAGTTAAGAAAACAACGGACTTAATCATAATAAACTTGGGGACTGGATTGAAGGGCTGAAGCAGATCTCTACATGCAACATAAAATAATGCCAAAGCATACAGAGCCATCGTGTATGAGATAGTATATGTGATGGTAAGATAGAGGTATGCTTGGTTAGGACTGAAATTGCCATCTTTATATTTCCCTTTTGCATAAAGTATGAGTGTAGCAGCAACTAAGATAGGCTTCAGAATCACAAACTGCAAACACCCCTGCTTACACCTCCTTATAAATCGCCTAGCAGTTATCAAACACAAAATGCAATCAGAAATATATATAAAACAAGACAGTATCCAAATTTTGATCCATGTCCAGAATATATTACTAAGCATAACAAGCATTTGGAAATTGGAACTTTTGAAACAGTAGGGCATGCTAGAAATAGAGAAGAATACAAATATGAAAATGTTTATGAGAATTTAGATGATTGACAACATATTTCTAAGAACTAACCAACAAGAGTTTTGCTGACACTTGACAGAGTCAACAAATATGAGAAACTTACCCATCTAATGGTATTGGAGGTAAGCAACATGTCATCAAACACATTGATGGCTTCAGAACCCGACCACTTAAACTTAGAACAACTGCTCCAGGGCCACCAACCCAAGCCAGGCACAAAGACAGGAAATTATAAATGACCCAAGCTTCATAACTGAAACAGTCAGCAAAACATTAGCATGTCAGGACTTTTTGCAAAAATTTACAGAAGACTACATTTTCTTGTTTCCTTCATTGTAAAACATGTTTATTACAGAAGCTATTTCTTTATTTTCAGGGTCTGACTTGAGAAGTAAATTGGTTCATGCAACCATAGATGCAGAAAGGACATTAAACTTACAAATTTTTTTTTTTTACTTCAGAAAGAAATTAAAAAAAATGATGCCAAAATTGGAAAACCTCCTTCCCCCTTCACATGATCATCATTAAAGAAAACTAAAGAGGGACAGGTCCTCAACCTAGCTGCTACAGCACACAGCACTGGGTCCCACAAGCCAACATCCCACAAGATTTTAAATTGGCCTGGACTAGTTTTCAAGCATGACTAGGCACATATATCCCTGCCTCCTCAGAACACCCCTTAGTGAGGCCGCCAATCCCACCATTTTGTGGTGATAACAGTGGCAACTCAAAATAGATTAAGATGAAAGCCAATATCAAGGTTGGTCAACTTAAAAACACACGGAAATGAACTTTTTCAACTATGTAAAATTGAACCGGATGAGATTACAAATAACATCACCATGGCAAACTATACATGTATGCATCAACAAATTTCATCTATGTAAAACAAAATTGTTATTCATGTATGCGCATCACCACATTCGAATAAAAGTATGGATCGATAATATAGTGCACATACATGACTTTAAAAGTTGTGAAGACATAAACATACAATTGTACATTTGCTATTGTGAAATTAAGTAAAGAGGAAAAACATTTATTAATCCAGGAACAGTGGGGTAGGGAAGAAATTATTCTCCTGTTATATCTACTAGGAATAAAATTCAACGAAGGAAATACTTACACTTCTCTTATGGAATTGAAATAGATTGAACTCGTAGGCAAAATGAGAGATAAAAAGGACATTAACGCATAAACCTATCAACAGAATAAAGAAAAACTAGTCACGGAAATAGCATAATAATAAATGAATAAAAGTAGTAGTCATAAATAGAGTCTCCCATAATTCTGAACCCATCCCATGTAGAAAGTAAAATGAAGAGAATAACGAGTAATATATACTTCCTAGTAATAACAAAGAAATCCGCATACAATTTCTAGTAATCCCCTTTTTCCTTAGCTAATATGTATATTATTGCAATTCAAGACTTCTTTTAACCATACAGATTCAAGTATTGTGCCTGCATACATTTTCTATTCGTGACGAACCATTTCAAAAAAATGAAGGCAACATAAATCAAGATTTGTGGTGGTTCTAACTTCTAGAGGTTTTCAAGCATTGCTAAGCAATAAGAAGATACTTGGCAATGCAAGTGCTGCCAAAGCAAACAAGAAATAACCAAAAATTGTTTTTTGATACATTTCTTGGCACATGAACTCCCACATTACGTCTTACTTTGCGCAAGGTATCAAGGGTAGCATTCAATTTCGAATTAAAGATGAAAATAAATGAACAAGTGAGACGTAAGTACTGACCGGAACCATAAAGATGATTCGAACAATGAATCTCTGGTAAGTAGGTTCAGTATAATTCAAGAGGTGCCTATAGATGTGGAAAACGGCCAATGCGATTGCTCCAGCAGTGCAAAAGAAGGCGATGACGCTGTAGTAAATAGGAACCAATTCCTCCATTGCAAGAAACTAATCCAACAACACCAAATCAACACCTTTCCCAGAGACGATAATTCCAAAAAAAAATTGAAAAAATCAAGGAGCGGTATCACTGGCCTCCTCGTCTTCAGATAAGGCGGAGGAGGCTGACGGCGGAAGAAAGAAGACGATAACAAAGTCACAGTGAAGGAGAAGTTAGCAAAATCGGAACCCTAACTTCATTGTGAAAGAAAAAAAAAAGCGAAAAGCGCGAATTACGCTGAATTGTTAGCAATTTGAATAGAAATGAAGGTGGAGGCGAGATTTGATAAGTGTTGAGTAAAAAGAAGATTAGGGAAAGGATACAGATTGATTGGATTGAATGGGAAAGCGAGTTTAGGGTAATAAAATCGGTGAGAAAGTTGAGATCTGAAAGAGGGTTTAGGGAGAGAAAGGAAAGGAGGAGAGAAAGGAAGAACAGCTGGGCGGTGGCGGTTGAGGAGGAGGAGCAGAGGAGGAACGCTGCACTGGCACCCAATGATGGCAGCTCGTTGTTATCCCGCTGCCTCTAGAGTCAGTTTTAAAATAATCAATTTTCCTTTGGATAATTATCATTTAAGTCCTATTTCTTATTATTTTTATTCACAAATCACCCTCTTTCATTTGAAAATATAATTTTTTATTAAATAGTAATATAATATAAATAAAATGTTTATATTATTATAAAATATAATTAAATATATTTTAATTAAATTATAAAGTAATGTTTTTATTTAAATTTGAAATTAAATATAAAAATATTATGACATACCATGTGACTTTTATTATTATTAAATTATAGAATCCACATGTGATATCACTTGAAACAAAATTCTTCATACCATATTTTATCCATTAAATTACTTAAAAATATATTTTTTAATTTTTTAATTGCTATAGCATGTGGGTTTTTTAATTTATGATTAAAAAAAATACCACTCAATACCTTACGTCATCATATTATACACATCTCAACTTAAATTTAAATTTAGATAATTTTATTTTTCAATTTTGAAAATATATAAATTAAATAAAAATAAAAAAAAAATAATGAGTAGTCATACCAGATTATATAAAATTAAAAATGATCATATTCGGTACAAAGTACAGGTAGCGGATGGTAGTGAATATTGATGATAAGGTGAGAGAAGAAATACTTAAATAGTGAGAGAACTTGATGATTGATGAGACTAAAAAATATCGAAGTAGATAAAAGACAGTTTGAAAGAGAGTAATAGACATAAACTTACGAGTCTTAAATATTGATGCGAATTTAATTAATAATAAACTTAAATAAAAACGTAAAATCTGAATAATGAAAGGAGTATAAAGCGAGTGATTGTTGATATTATCTATAAATTTATTTGTTAAAGTATTTATAGATCCAACTTATCTGAGATTGAGAATTTATTGTTGTTGTTATTTGAAAAAATATATAAATTTGATGATAAAATTAAAAATTACTGCATTTTGATAAAATTTGCTTAAGATGGAAGGTTGAAGTAGTTAATTTTAATAATTATCGGGGCTAAAACATAATTAGGGTTTATATTTTCTGGCAAAATTATTCCGTAATAGGAGAAAACAGGACACTACCAGAGTTGGAGCTGTGAGAGGCCTGCATTTTCAACTTTCAAGGCAAGAGCTTTTTTTTTTTCTCACTCTCTTTCTTCTTTTTTTCTCGGTACCCACTTCCACTATGCTAATGGCTTCTTCAATCGTTGGAGTTTTCTCTATATTTCATACTATCTCTATGGAGCTTTCAAGTGGAAGGCACTCCACAGCAACACCCACTTTGTCCTCTTCTTCTTTTCTCTTTCCCTTG
>CAOGCB010311594.1:0-15377 GCA_948266635.1 Cnidoscolus chayamansa
TTATTGAAAACAAAACAACACAAAAAAGGAAAGAAGGAGGGGGGGGGGGGGGGGGGGGGGGGGGTATTGGTTTGAAATTTTAGTTTTTTTTTGCGAGTTCGCCGGGCATCAAAGAACCAATGAATACTTAGTTAAAAATAAATTATTTATTTTTTGGTTTTGGCCTGCCCTCCATCCAACCAAAAAACAATGTTAACCCCCAATCCACCCCCCCCCCCCCCCCCCCCCCCTCCTTCTTTCCTTTTTTGTGTTGTTTTGTTTTCAATAACATGCAGATGAGAAAAAAAAAAAAAAAGAAAATGCAATCAAAGTGCAACATACCTGGAACATCTCAACCTTAAAAGAAAATAGATCCACAGCTTTCAGAGCTTGGTTTGTTATTGCATTTTGCAAAATTAAAATCAGACCAGTTAAACTGTCTCTATTAGCAATCTGAGCAGCAATGAGGCGGACTGAACTAACTTTAACCACATTAGTCCCAGAGTAAATAACCAATATCTGCAGTTCAAATTAATGTCCATCAAAATTGTAGGCATAGATAAAATGAGAAAATATTTCAACTCACATTTGCTAACAAAACCATCAAGCAGATGAACCACTTAGAATTCTATTACAAAATATTTCTTCTGCAATATTGACATATATGCATCAGATAGTATTAGCCATAGCCCAGAATTGTGCACAAGATATACAGTTCATTCCCTAAACTTTAGGTTAGCTTCTATGTAATGTAAATAATAAAAATTGAGCCATCCCAATTGCCAATATCTGCATTTCAAATAATTTCTATCACACTGATAGGCATAGATAAAGTGAGAAAATAATTCAACTCATATTTGCTAACGAAACCATCAAGCAGATGAACCACTTAAAACTCTACTACAAAATATTACTTCTGCAATATTGACATATATGCATTGGAAAGTATCAGCCATAGCCCATAATTGTGCATCTGATATACAGTTCATTCCCTAAACTTTATGTTAGCTTCTATGCAAATAATAAAAACTGAGCTATCCTTTCCTGCATTGATATTTCGAAAGGTGCTTTAATGAGTTCTTGCATGCAATGTTCTGCTACGAGGTCTGCAAATTAGTTGGCATGTGCCTTTATGAGGAATGTGAAGAGTTAGGATAAATTTTGCAATTTTTATATGCTCTTATGTAAGACGAATGACATGAATAATGAAGATAAGGCTCAATGGAGGGGATCAAATAGGGTTGTTTGCAATGAAAATTCTTCTGTAGAGTCATTTGATAGAGGGTAGAGGAGGTGAACCATAACTTTTTATTGGCAGACAAATAGGGAGACAAGTGGACCTTCCAAGATTAATATTTGCATGTAGATGCTGTTTAAGGGTCTATATTGTTATATAAGGAAGTAGGAGAACACATTTTCTAATCCCTTATATTAACTTAATTTATTTTGAGATAATCTAGAGGCAACAAAACATGTTCTTCCGAAGATAGTTAGTAGCCCTCCTAAACATTATTACGTGGACATATTTGAAATGTTATTTAGATGTGATTTTTAATAATGTTTTAGATGCTATAAATCTTGTTGATTCCATTCATGAGAGAGAGAGAGAGGATACTGAAATTTATTAGTGATTTATAACAAGCACATTGCAAGAAAAACATCAACTATTACAAAATCCAATATTTAAAATGGCAGAAAACATCCAGTTCCAGAAGGAGCTTCCGCAAAGAATTAAAGAATGCATGACGCCCAGTAATGTTCATAATCAAAACTGTTAGTAAGTTAATTAGGAACACAGTTAAGAAACACGTGTAACTTGTGAAAGTTACTTTATTTTATTAGCTAAGTTACTTCCATTTAAGTGGCAGGAAGTAAGCTCTCTCTCTCTAGTATACACATACAGAGCATTCTCTTAAAGATTAAATAGTTAAGCACGCAAAAAAAAATCCAGGGAACAAAGGTGCTTGACAGTCTAGTACACAAAAAATCCAAGGGTCCTTGACTTTATATTCCACATTGTTATTGTAATTCTTTAACAAAAGCTCATGGAAATAAGTAAAGTTTCTTGATTGAAAAAAGAAGCATTAGTACGAATATAAAGCAAGAGGTTTCAATTTCACCAATTTCTGACATAAGATAATGATCATTTTACTAGTTATGAGCAATAAAAAGCAAAGCAACCGCATGGAGAAAATGCCAAAGAATCCCCTCATGCCCAGACCGACTGGAGCGTGAAACACAAATGGGAGGTCCAACACACCTAGCCCAAACAACGGCAGGCCCAACATCAAATAAAGGTCTCCCGTATCATGTTAAGGAAATAGACCAAGCCTAATACCATGTTAAGAAAACAGGTTAGGCCTAACTCACCCCAAAAGCTAGCTCAAGTGGGAGAATTGTCCAAGACCTTATAAGCAGTTTATAAATATCTAACCGATGTGGGATTCATATTCTCAACACCCTCCTCCAACCCATAAAAAGAAAATCTTTTATTTTCTCTAATATTCTCAACAACCAAACAATAACTTAAAAACTCATAAATAAAGGGAAAACCAAGAATTTTCATACATACTCTTTTAGAGGGATCTGACTTTTGAACAGCAGAAAATTTGAGGCGATCAATATCTGGGTTCTGACCATGAATGGCTCGAAATTCTTGCAGAGACAGGTCAATTTCTGAGCTTGGAACAGAATAGCCTCTGTCCCTCAACATCTCAAGCACAGTTCTTCGTGAGAGGTAGTATCTGTGACTCTCACAGCTACCTTCATCCACAAAGCTACTCAAGCACCTCCGCAATGCCCCCATGTCAAAGCTCCCACCTTCCTCAGCTCCATGCCCATTCCCTTCCGCAGCCAAATTTGCTTCCATCTCCCCAAAACCCTTGTTACTCACTCTGGCAGTAAAAATTCAGCAGTAATGAGCATAAATGCAGCAAAAGAAAATCATCAGTAAAAATGTAGCATTGAGCCATGCAGTAATCATGCTAGATAAAATTGCATTTGACTACGATATGACGAGGAAATAAATAATCTAGATAGAATTATTCATAATCTCAAAGCATCATAATTAATTTCCTCGCCAAGGATTTCAAATGTTTCTAGTCAACATGACTACTTTTAGCCTATTACACAGAAACCTTACTTTGGAAACTCAAAAAAAAAAAAAAGAAAGTAAAAGAATGAGAAAGAAAAACAGCCAAACGGAAAAGTTGAGGTCGAAATCATTAAATCAACTGTACCTACTCAGATATTGAAACATTTAACATTAGAGAGCATCTTTTTTTTAAGATCAGGAGAGATTGATTAAGATATGCAAACAAATTTTGGCTTGTGATTTTATCATATATGAAACAATCCATTTTCTGATTGTCATTAGACTTGCCATATAAAACCAATGTAGTTGGTCATTGTAAATGGATTTCAATCATAGTTGGTCATGTTAAGCAGAAGCCGCATAATATGAAAAACAGCACAATAAACTGTGATAGAGAACAACACAATAATTTCACTGCAAATTCAAGCAGATTTAATTGTTAAGGAACTAATCTCGTAATAAGCACGAAAAAGAGCCACAAATGTGTGACGGGAGGGAGAGAGAGCTTCTTCCAACAACTTACAGAGAGGTGATAGCTCAGATATGGTTCAATAGCTTGAGTGGAGAGGTTGCGATAGCTCAGAGCTGGTGATTCCCACTTTCACAGACTAGGCTCAGGCATTGTTCTTCACAGCCGACGAGAGGAGAGAATAGGAAGGGAATGAAATCCAGAGCAGACGTAGAATGGTGAAGGAGGAAAAATACAGAGCGGAAGAAGAAAGGAGGAGAGGGAAGAAATGGAGGCTGGACTCTGTAAAGCGGGATAGGGAGGGGGCAGCACAGAACGGAGGAAGACCCGGAACCCGGATATGCGAAAAGTTACCACTTCCGATTGAAATTTAAAAAAATTATTAATAAATTAAATAATTTAGTCTCATAGCTATAAATAATTAAATTATTTATGAAGTATTTAAAATTTAATTGAATAAAAATTCAATTTAATTGAATTTATTTTTAATTTTTAAATTTATTTATTAAATAAATTAAATTTATATTATAAATATTATTTTATTAAATTTCAAAGATTTATTTTATTTATATTCAAGTGAATGTACTCAGTTTCTCAATTTCTCTCAACACTTCTTCAGATTGTCAATTTCTCTCAATCAGTCAATACATTCTACAAGAAGTAATGTTCCAACTGTAACCTCGCTGTCACCTGAGTCTTATATAGCCACTATTTATTAACAGCTTTGTTAGGATATAGAAAAACAAAAAAAAATAAAAATAAAAAAATAAAAGAAGGAAAACCAAGAGAGGATTAATACTTTTATCCCCCATTTGAAGAGAAAAATAAAGATGAGGGAATAATAAACAATGTATATGTATTGATAAATTGAGCCCTTCATTTTGATTTTTTCACTGAAGTAGACCTCATCATTATGAAATTGAAGGTGGTTTTCAATCAATTGGGTGAAACCTCATTGACTTTTACAATTTTCACTTATAATTCTTGTTTTCATCATTATGAAATTGAAAATAGTTATCAAGATTCATATTAGTCCATCAGTATGAAATTAAAGATAATTGTCAATCAATATGGTGAAATCTCATTGATTCAGATTAATTGCTTACTTTTATAGTTTTCACTCATAAAATCTTGTTTTTTTTTTTGTTTTAAACAGTAGATTGATGTAGCAATGATTGCTTGGGTCTTTCAATTGCCACTTTGCACTCCATTTTTATCCCTAATCTACCATGCAAAACTTTGATACAAAATTGATTTTGTGTTTAAAATTTATCATTTTGTCTCTTTTTTTTTTTCCATTATCCTTTATTTATTATGAATTTTTGCATTGTGTATCTTCTTTCATAAGAAATAAGCCATATATGACCTTTTTCTTTTGAAGTAGATTTTTACTGAGTAAATTACTATCATGTATTTATAGTTTACCATTATTTTTTATTTTGTCCCTGTATTTTTATAATTACATTAAAATGTCCTTAAATTTTAATTTGGTTTATTAAAATATCCTTCTATCCATTTTAATGACTTTTTTCATTAATTATTTAAAAAAAAAAAAGACTAATTATCTTTTCCTTCTCCCTTCTCCCTTCTCCCTTCTCCCTTCTCATCCAAATGGAAAAACAACATACACTAATAATGTAAATACCAACCAACAGAGGTTCACGCTCGCACCCACTAATAAGAAAACAATAGTCAGAGCATATATTTTATCATATGCAATCAAATACATATTTATTATTAGCAATAAAAAAATATAATTACAATAAGACATGTCATTTTCTTATCTGTTCAAATGGTCAACCAAAAGAAAATAACAATAGAAATATTGAACATGAACTACAAAAATTAAAAGATTCATGAGTCATCTCTAATGGAAGCATTGCATAATTGTTTAAACACAAAGAGTTAACCAACTACTCATAAATTGAAATGCATAATTATAAAGTAAGAAAAGAGTGAGAATACATCACATTTGAGTTAATATATCAAACTACTCATAATTCATAAGGAAAACTAGAGTTCACTTTTCTCTCACCGGGGCAACTTTCCTTATTTGAACACTGCAAATTTATTAACCTCTAAATGGCAGAATTCAATCTCATTCTCCTTCAACATCCCTTTATCCTTTTAGGATCTTTACTCTCACACTCAATTTCATAAATAGTTCCAAAATCATAGATTGTCTTATCAAGCTCCAACTTTAACCCTTTCCAATCAAATACTTGCCTCACATTTCTAAACCCACCCAAACATATAAACCCTTCACTCTCTTTAACCCTACATGTCACTTTCCCTTCTCCCTTCTTTCTTCTCCTTTAGTTGGGTATGTTGCTATAGATAATGTGCTCCCTTGATGATGGAGGGTTATGTAAAAATAAGAATTATATTTTAAGTAAGGATAGTTTAGTTTTTTTTAATAATTAACAAAAATAATCATTAAAATTGAACGAAATGACATTTTAATAAATATAATCAAAACTCGAAGATATTTTAACGTAATTATAAAAGTACATGATCAAAATAAAAATAATGATAAATCATAAGGACATGGTAGTAATTTACCAATTTTTATTCATTGTTTCCACTATCCACGTGTTGTAACTTCTCTTCATCTACTTGCTAATTTTCTTTTAGCTTTTAGCTAAGAGACCGGACATGTATATTATTCCACATTTGGATGTAAGATATGAGAGGAATATATATAAGTTCTATACCTCTATCCAATGGTATATTCTCCTAAGATTTATGTATATTAGTATTAACTTATGCATTTATATTTAAAGAAATGAAGAAATATATGATTTTAAGTTCTAATTTGAGTTGTCTATAAATGTTGAGTTTCTTCTATAAATTGCATTACCACCAAATGCATACAAAACCATTGTCTAAATTTATTTTGTTGGAATTTATATTCTAATAAATTACTAAGTGTGGGATAACATATGTAAATATTAAATGTGTATGCAGTCATATTAAATAGTCAAATTAGTGTTGTGATTAAATTAGAATTGTTGACTATTGAGATGCTAATTTAATAGTATGATTAAAAGTGTAGATGCCAATTTGACATCAAATTCTATTTTGTTAAAGGGCCAAAATAGACATTTGAAAATCTATATAAAGGGCTATGGTCCCCAGTATAGAGATATAGTTCAAGAGTTTCTTTTTCCCTTAAAGAGAAACCCAAAATTGATGATCTCATATACTGGAAGATCAGGGCCATCTTCGAGTAATCAACAACCTGAATTAAATCAAGAATTATCAAAGCCAATACAGGTACGCTTCCGTTCTTATTTTAATTTCTCGATAATTTGACATGATTGATCCATGGGCTTATTCAGGGATTTTAATCCATCAATGATATATACACGTATTTTTTTAATCAAGTCACTTGAAATCCTGTGATTATATATTATATATACTTTTGTGTTATAAATATTAAAATTCATATACTTTTGTGTTATAAATTAAATTTCATACACATTAATGTTAAAAAGATATAAATTCATGTATGGTGTGTGAAATTTACCCTTTAAAGTCTCTTTCCATCATTTCAGTGATAATTAACATCGCATAGTAAATTACTTATAATAAATTTATTAATTAATCTCATTTAATGTTATACAAAGATTGAAGTGTGTAAATATGTTACTACTATAAGAAAGACTTTGACATAAGATCATGTCATTAAGAACTAAACTTGACAAAATTATAATTTTTAAATAGGATATATATTATTTTATAATATTTTGGCAATTTAGAATTTTTATTAGAAAATTGCAAAGTAATTTTTATTATACAGAAAAATCATAATATGGTCTCTAGACAGATTTTCATTCCTTATACTATGGATCCCATCTAACTTCATGAGATATATATACACGTATTTTTTTTAATTCTATGTGATATTTTTATATCATTAAATTATCTGAAAATCTTTAATTACGTGTTACATGTACTTTTATTTTATGAATGTTAAAGTTCATATACTTTGAACTTATTTTGTTAAACGATCTATACAGTCGATCCCAACTAGTTTGAGACTAAGACTTGTTGTTGTTGTATACCAATAATGATCCCACAAGTCTTTATTTCTTAAATTTTCATTTATTCAAAATGCTTTGAATAATCAAAGTATTTTATCAAAGTTTATTTTAAAATTTTAAAGTATTTGAAATTTGTCTCTAGAAAGTGATGAAATTAGAAAGCTATTTTGGCAATTGATTTTGTAAGAGCTAAAATTAACAATTAAATTTTGCTACCTAATTTTGTCTCCCTTATTTATAGCCGACTAATTTCGCACACAAACTCATAATGTATATTTTTAAATTTAACTAATTATGTATCTTTTACAATCAAAAGTTTGAGATTTCATACATTCTATATAAGAAAACATTTACTACTTTTTAAATTAATGAAAGTCCTACACATTAAAGAGATTTTAAAAGCTTTCTTTAAAGTAATTATTCAATTATCTTATTCTTTATCGGCAAATTATCTCTCTCTTCTTAATAAGAATGTTGTTTGTATTTATATGTTATAAGAAAGTAAATTGCTTATTATGTAGACATATTTAAGTTCTTACAAATATGTAGATAACACTTAGGAAGATGTTATTATAAATTTAATGAAGCTTAAAAGAATTTGAGTAGGGGTGTAAACGAATCGAGTTGAGCCAAGTTGACTCGAGTTTCAAAGAGTTTAAACTTGACTCGTTAAAATTTTTTCAAGTTCAAATCGAGTTCGAGCCAAATATCAACAAGCTCAAGTTTGGTTCATTTAACAAACGAGCTGAGCTTTTATAGAGCTTTTATGAGTCAAATATCAAATACCTGTAAAGAAAATTTTACTTTACAATCTTAAAGATTTTTAGTTTGAAAATAATAAATTTCTCTAAAAAAATCCATCTACTTTGTAATTCTAATAATTTTTATTTAAAAATAATAATTTTAATAGTAAATAATTTTAGTTAAATGACTATATTAACGAACTAGCTCACGAACTTATAAATAAATGAGCTTTCGAACTTTAATGAGTCGAATATCTACAGTGTCAAGCTTAGCTCGTTTACTAAAAAAATTGAGCTTGAGCTTGGCTCATTTAGAAAAAAATAAAGTCCGATCGAGCTTTTATATTTAATATTTAAATGATCACATCCCTAACATGATCTTCAATTCTTATGCATACAACTTGGCTATATAAAGTAGATCAAAGGATAAAGAAAGGACAAATGACATATCTAGCAAGAAAAATAAACACCAGACATTGTTCTTAGGCCTCTAGGGCCCTATCTCTCTTTATTGTACAAACATGATTGGCACGGTCTATGGGAATGGTTGCAGTTGTAACCCATATTCTTTGATTCTCCATCTCACGAGGAGACAATGGCTAAAGATTCCAAAATATTACCTGCAACATCTACTAATGCCTATAGAGTGAGGATGATGACATTTGGAGGAGTAGCAGACTTAGAGGCTAATGCCTCGCTTGATATGACTTTAATGACATGAGAAAAATCATCACTTACATCCATAAACTGGAAGGGAAATTGGAGAACTACCAAGACCGAGAGAAAGCACCAAGAGTTACAGGGAGGACAAATCCTACCTACTCTAAAAGGATAATTAAGAATAAGCATGAAAGGCCAAAAGAGGAGTTATTGTGAGAAACTAATGAGGTAGATTGGAAGTTAGCTAGTAAAGGTAAAGTAGAGATACCAAAAGGAGAAAGCTGATGAATATGAGTTGTGGGAGGGATCAACATTGGCGGAGGAGGTCTTTTCTGAGCCTTTCTCGCCCAAGTTCAAGTTGCCCCATGCATAAGTATAATAGAGTGACGAACCCACGAAGTCATTTAGTAGGATTTCAAACCACAATGTAGTTCTAGGACATTAACAACCTAATCATATGCTAGGTGTTTCCATCCATTCTGACCAGTTTGGCTCAGAAATGGTATTAGCACTTACCTTCAAATTCTTTTAGTAGCTTTTACCAACTTATTATGCAATTCAAGTCGATGTTTGTCACTTGCATACCATCTCGGAAGCTATCGTCTAATCTATGAAAGATACACTAGGAAGAAGGAGAATCCCTCTTATTCAATGTGGCCAGGTTCAATGCCAAAGTGATATAAGTGAGGATCTGAACTTAGAAAAATTGGTGGAATCTTTGAAGAAAGGGTTTAGAAACATTAAGTTCATGGATTTGCTGATTAAGAATTCGACGATAATGCATTGGGAGTTAATGATGAAGGCTCAAAAGTACATTCACATGGACAATGAAATACAAGCCACATGTGATGATATAAAAGGCTCGACAACTAAGGATCGATAAAGATAAGAAGTAATCCTCGAGTTCAATAGGGCGAGGGAACCATCATTCTAGAATGGATAAAGGCAAAAATAGAAGAAGGGATGGTACCACCACTAAAGGTTGATATGGGATGGCACCCTCTATTGATTCACTCAGTTGAAGGAGAGAGACAATGAAAAAAGCTTTTGTACAGCAAGCTAAGCAACGAGGCATGAAGAGTCAAAAGGAGGGACTAATGTTACAATAGGAGGACCAGGCTTAAGAGCATACACCAAAGAAAGGAGAATGTGCTCTCGATAGAGGATGTTCCTTAGATGCATTAGGTTGTCAAGTTCGAGTTCGAGGAGGATGGAGTAGTTCATCCATATAATGACCCTTTGATAGTTATTATTTGGATGGGGCAGTTTGAGGTATGTCGAGTTATGGTTGACATGGGTAGCTCAACTAACCTCACCCCTAAAGAAGTATTAGAAAAAATGGGTTTAAATGAGGTTTGATAAATAAGGTCTCTTACCCAATGGTAGGTGTAACAATGTGATTTCTCGAATTGCTATCGACATTAGCATCCTGACCACCCGAAGGTGACCGAAACCCTAACAAGCTTGACATTACATGTTCTCTACTTTGTCTTTCTTTACTTTTTTTGTTCTATTTACTTTTTCTGTAACATTTCATTTGTACATATCTTTCTCTTTACATAAACATTTGTTATCTTGTTCTTTGACATTTTATGTGTGTACCTAGTCATGTATATAGATCTCATACATTATAATGAATAAGGCTTATAAAACATGCTAGGATATTTAAATTCCTAATAACATTCATAATATGATAAACTGCAATCACTAACATTTAGTATGCTCAAACATACAATATCATAAAATAATTTATGAGATTTAACATAACTTAAACACACATTACAAGTCTTTATTACATTAACATTGTATTGTACTTATTCATAAATTATCTTAGACATTTTCCTAGGGGCAATTATACACTGCATAGGCATGTCCAGTCTAACCAGATGACTCGGTACCTTCAGCATAACCTGTGAAAAATGTTGTGGGGATAGGGGATGGGTGAGGGACATAAAAAGGGTAGGCTATTTGAATAGCTTAGTGAGCAGATACAGAAAACATACATAAAATAATATTTTTGTGCTTGTGTATGCATCACCTTTAAACATTTCACAAAACATAATATTGTAAAAAAAAATCACTAAATAGTTTCAATTGGCGAGCCATCTTCTTAGAATTACTCAATACCTTACGAGTTAGCTACTTTCCGCATGTATTCATATGTGCCAGGACAACTCCTTTCGGTCAGTCTTGGACTTACCATATAACATAGCATGCTTATCTAAAGAATATCCTAAGGTCTTATCATGTTACTTCCAAGGGACATACTGAAGGACCTTTCCGAGCAACATAACCTTGACATGGGAGATTTCTAGGTCATCCAACATTATTGTTCATAGAACATGAATAATGCAATGTGTCATATCTTGTGTATCTAATGCAACAACCTAAGCATTTATGATGCATGGGCATGCTATAAACATTTAATTTGATTTTCAGTATCATAAAAAATTTAATTATATATACTCACTTGGTATAGATGTGCATATGAATGCCTCATCTTATCAATGTTTTCCTTTGTTTCCTTAGTCCGGTCATGTATGGCAGACTAGGATGAGAGATTGACATAGACTATCCTAAAATACTTTAAAGAAATACTCCCATGACTCCCCCACATAAGATAATAATGCCTCATACTTATTAACATACATACAAGTTATTGTCTAGACTATTGGTACTATGTTTTAGGATTCGAATGATTCGGGATGAATCCTCTTGTAAATCATTCGCCTGAGTCGAGTAAATGCCTACATGTTCGAGTGATAATGTACCATTTTCTCTCGAAATCAAATTTTAGCTTTTTACTAGTGATCATTACTTATAATCTTTTGTAACCAAATTATAGCCCTAGCCGAGTGTTGTTATGGTTCATCCTTCGACTACCAAGTTATTATTCATTGCTTTTAGTCAAATGATGGCTCGAAAACATCCTTTAAACATTTCATTTATAATATATATATTTACTAAACTATGAAATGCCTCGGTAGTAACCTTCAACTGCTACTATGGCTCGGTAAGAAGCTTAGTTTCCAGTAGCCGAACTACTATTCAGACAACTAAAAACTAAGTTTTTTCGCAGAAGGTCAAAAACCAACTCCTTACCATTTTCAGTCCTCAAAACCTGTTAAACTCCTTTTCAACATCTCAAACACATTCTAAAACCTATTCCAGCAACATTCAAACTTAACAACATCATTAAACTTCATACACATAAAACTTCATCTAAACAAAACATAAACACAATTTTCCTCACATTCACATAAAACTCATACCCAACATAAACAAAACCTGCAACTTTCAACATTCCATCTCAAGACACTCACAATGGCTGCCAAATCACAATGTAGCAGCATATATGGTGTTTTCTCAATATCAATATCATAATAACATCATTTTAACACAATCCAAACATACATTTACCCAAATCCAAGAAATCAGCGTTTCAAACCTAAAACATCCATTTCTCAAGAACATTTCAATTCCTTAACATGTTTGAGGCTTAAATTCACTCTCATTTCCCCCCCAAACAAGAGGAGAATGACGTTACTAACTTATTCAGAGGAAGATCGATGAATGGGAATATGAATTGTTCAAGATTCCCATCGTTGTTCTTAGAGTAAATGGCCCAATCCCTTAACTCACCTCCCTTTTGGCTCTTCCCTTTTTCCTTTGATTTCTCCTTTCTTTCATTGGTTCTTAATAACTTCCACTATCCTTTGTCCCTTACTTTAAGATTGTCGGTGCTAAGATTTTGAGAGGAAGAGAGAATGAAAATAATGGTTCTAGGGTTCCAAAAGCTTTTTTCCCATGACACCTCTCACTTATATAGTGAGAGTGGTTCGGTTGGAGGTTTGAGAATCTAGACCTTTGGTTTAGTTCCCTTATCTCCACCCTTATGTCCCTTTTTACTAAATTTCTAACTTAATATGTTTTTAAATTTACATTTTAAACCCTAATTACTATTCTGGTATGTTTTCCAAATATTCCACGAATATTGCGTTCAAGAATTTGAAATCTGAGTCGAAAAAATATCGAGTGTTACACATTTTCCCCCCTTTAGGAACATTCGTTCCCAAATGTTCACCACATCAACATCATCATACATATAACATACATAGGATACACATATCTAATATAACACAAAACATGTAACATAATATCATAACTTATACATAACATAATATCTTTACATCATACATAAGGGAAACATTTTCCTATTCTACCTATCAACTATAAAACAAGTGAGGGTACTGGTGAACCATGAATTCCTTATTTTTCAAAGTATATTCTTCAATGTTGTAGTGGTTCCATAATACTTTGACCATAGGTATCTCTTTATTCCTAAATCTTCTAATCTGAGTGTCAATAACCCTCACTGGTTGCTCTTCATATGTGAGATTATCTAAAATCTCAAAATTTGGTTCCTTAAAAACATTCTTCGGATCTAACACATGCTTCTTCAACATCGATATGTGGAACACAGGATGGATCCTTCCTATGGAAGCAAGTAAATCGAGTCTGTAGTTAACATCACTAAGCTTTTGTACTATCTCATACGGTTCGATGTACCTAGGAGCCAACTTACCATTCTCACCAAAATGAACCACCCCCTTCATAAGAGATACCTTTAATAAAACTATATCCCCCTCCTAAAACACTAGTTGCCTTCTACTAATATCAACATAGCTCTTATGTCTGTAGACAATGGTCTTCAGCATTTTAAGAATTATTAGAATCACCTTATTGGTGATCCCCATAATTTTAAGTCATGCCAATGCTTTCTCTTTGACTTCCTCCTAACATACTGGAGACTTGCACTTCCTCCTATACAATGCTTCATATAGAGCCATTTTGATGCTCGAATGGTAGTTGTTGTTATAAGTAAACTCTAACAGTGGCAGATGTTGCTTCTAAGAACCCCGGTCCTCTATCAGACACTAGGTTATTTCTGCTAAAGGCATCAACAACAATATTCGCCTTGCCTGGATGGTAGTCGATGGTGCAATCATAATCCTTGATTAGCTCCATCCATTTGCGCCGTCTTAAATTTAGTTTCTTCTGAGTAGGCAAGTACTTCAGGCTCTTATGGTCTGTATAGATGTAGCATTTCTCTCCGTAGAGATAATGCCTCCAAATCTTCAGTGCAAATACTATAGCTGCAAGCTCCAGATCATAGTGTCTTTTATTCTTATTAGTCATATTTTTTTTTTCCTTAGTTTCAAAATCCCTTAATATAATTTATATATATAAATACATATAATGAGTATTTTTTTCATATAACCTATTTGTGATGATTTTTTTTCAAAACTCTTTAATATATATATATATATATATATTTTTCTTAGTTTCAAAACCCTTTAATATATATATATCTTATGATTTTTTTTATTTACTTTTTTTATAACTTACCTGTGATCTATTTTTTTTTCTATTTTCTTTTTCCTAATCAAAATATATTTAACACTAACCTTTCAAGCTATTCAATATATAATTTGGTAAATTAACAACAAATTATATATACTAAATTTAACAACAAAATATATATATTAAATTTAAGAACAAAATATATGTATTAAATTTAAGAATAAAATATACGTATATAGCACCTAACCTCTTGTAGTTTTTTCCTCTCCTTCTCCTTCTCCCTTCTTTCTTCCTTCTCCTTCTCCCTTCTTTCTTCCTTCTCCTTCTTTTCTTCCTTTCTTCCTTTCTTCTCCTTCCTCTGCTTGCTTTCTTCTCCGGAGCTCTCTCTCTCACTCTTTAACTCCATCAGATGGCTCTCTGGCCTAAATGGCCAGAGATGCCATATTGTGACTTTAAATTTTAATTTTTTTTTATTTTTTTACATAAATGAAGGTGGGTGGCAGGTGCACCGTTTGTTGACTTTAATTTTTTTTAATTATCTTTATATTTATTTATTTTATTATTATTTTAATTTTTAATTTTTAATTTATTATTATTTTTTTTTCAACTAATTTTATTCACAATATGAGTCTACTTTTTCTTTTCTTGTATCATAAATTTTATTTTTCACACTTAATTTATTTGTATTCTATATTCTTTTCACATTTATAAAATAAAAATTCTAAATGTCTTAAAATTTGCATTTATATTATATTTTGTAACATGCCACCATTTCCATGACATGTCTCCCACAGAATGACCAATGATTTCCCACTTTCTCTACAGGAAATCACTAATCACCCTGTAAGGGATAGTTAGGATCATCGCCCTGTAAAATCCTGTGAAAATTTTTCGCTTTTCTTTTCTCAATCATAATTTCATAAAAATCTTAAAACATAGCATTCCAATAAAAGTCATTCCATAATTCATCACAACTTTATCATAAAATCAAAACCAAGTTTTCATAAATACATTCACACAGC